>SJYA01002209.1:799221-863029 GCA_006410615.1 Neotragus moschatus | reverse complement strand
AGCCAGCAGGCATAAGATGTTATTAAGCATTTGAAATATGACTAGTGAGAATAAGGAACTGAACATTTAAAATGCCATATGTGGCTAGTGGTGACTGTAATGAATATCACAGGTTTTAGCACAATACCTGGCATAGGAATGACATGAAGTAAGCATTTGTTGGATGAAGGAATGGCCCTCAGGTTTATTTCTCCAGCCCAGATCTCTCCCCTAAACTTCTTATTTGGAGCACCTCTAAACTTATTATGTATAAAGTGAACTACTAATTTACCCCTCCAAATCTATTGTTTCCACAGATTTGTCAGTTTCAGTTGTTTTTTTTCTTTAACTCACTCAAGCTAAAAGTTCAGTTCAGTTCAGTCACTCAGTTATGTCCAACTCTTTGTGACCCCATGGACTGCAGCATGCCAGGCCTCCCTGTCCATCACCAATTCCTGGAGCTTACTCTAACTCAGGGTCTTCGAGTCAGTAATACTGTCCAACCATCTCATCTTCTGTTGTCCCCTTCTCCTGCCTTCAGTCTTTCCCATCATCAGGGTCTTTTCCAATGAGTCTGACACTGTTTCCACTGTTTCCCCATCTATTTCACATGAAGTGATGGGACTGGATGCCATGATCTTCATTTTCTGAATGTTGAGATGTAAGCCAACTTTTTCACTCTCCTCTTTCACTTTCATCAAGAGGCTCTTTAGTTCCTCTTCGCATTCTGCCATAAGGGTGGTGTCATCTGCATATCTGANCCCCAAAATAAAGTCTGACACTGTTTCCACTGTTTCCCCATCTATTTCCCATGAAGTGATGGGACTGGATGCCATGATCTTTGTTTTCCAAATGTTGAGCCTTAAGCCAACTTTTTCACTCTCCTCTTTCACTTTCATCAAGAGGCTCTTTAGTTCCTCTTCACTTTCTGCCATAAGGGTGGTGTCATCTGCATATCTGAGGTTATTGATATTTCTCCCAGCAATCTTGACTCCAGCTTGTGTTTCTTCCAGTCCAGCATTTCTCATGATGTATTCTGCATAGAAGTTAAATAAGCAGGGTGACAATATACAGCCTTGATGTACTCCTTTTCCTATTTGGAACCAGTCTGTTGTTCCATGTCCAGTTCTAACTGTTGCTTCCTGACCTGCATACAGATTTCTCAAGAGGCAGGTCAGGTGGTCTGGTATTCCCATCTCAGAATTTTCCACAGTTTATTGATAGTGTATGTTTTCTCTTAGGCGATGAGTAACCTAGATATGATCTTCAAGGTTCCCCTGTCTTGAGTGGGTCTTATCCTTCTATTTTCGTAGGCACTAAACACAGAGTTCAGAGTCCACTGGAAAGGTGGCCGAGCACGATCAGCATGAACAGGCCTAAGGTGGAGTCCAGACCCTCTGGATTTCTTCTTCATTAGTTCTGTGGACGAGCTCAAGGATACTGTTTTGTGTATCCTTTGAGGTGGAACCAGGACTCTGTCCTAAGGCTGCACTATTGTTTCTTGGTTTGTTGTTCAGTCGCCAAGTCATGTTTGACTCTTTTCAGCCCCACGGACTGCAGCTCGCCGGGCTACCCTGTCCTTTACCATCTCCCAGAGTTTGCTGAAACTCATGTCCATTGAGTCAGCTATCCAACTGTTGCAGGAAGGCGAACCATTTCTAGGGCCTGAAACTGGGCTCTTGTCTAACACTCAGAAATGAATTGTCTGAGGAGACACATGTACTGACAAAGCAAGAGATTTTATTGGGAAAGGGCACCCGAGTGGAGAGCAGAAGGGTAAGGGAACCCAGGAGAACTGCTCTGCCGCGTGGCTCGCAGTCTCGGGTTTATGGTGATAGGATTAGTTTCCAGGTGGTCTTTGGCCAATCATTCTAATTCAGAGTCTTTCCTGGGGGCACGCACATCGCTCAGCCAAGATGGATGCAAGTGAGAGGGATTCTGGGAAGTGGATGGACATGGGGTATCTCCTTTAGACCTTTCCCGAACTCTTCCGGTTGGTGGTGGCTTATTAGTTCCATATTCCTTATCAGGATCTCCTGTCATAAAACAGATCATGCAAATGGTTACTGTGGTGTCTGGCCAGGGTGAGCGGTTTCAATCACTGTGCTTCCCCTAACACAACCATCTCATCCTTTAGGAGATGTCATCCCCTTTTCCTCTTGCCCTCAGTCTTTCCTAGCTTCAGGGTCTTTTCCAATGAGTCAGCTCTTCGAATCAGGTGGCCAAAGTATTGGAGTTTCAGCATCAGCATCAGTCCTTCCAATGAATATTCAAGACTGATTTCCTTTAGGATGGACTAGTTGGATCTCTTTGCTGTCCAAGGGACTCTCAAGAGTCTTCTTTAGCACCACAGTTCGAAAGTATCAATTTGGTTCATCAATAAACAAGCATTATTTGGCTCTCAGCCTTCTTTTTGGTCCAACTCTCACATGCATACATAACTCTTGGAAAAACTGTAGATTTGACTACATGGACTTATGTTGGCAAGTGATGATGCCTCTGCTAAATATGTTGTCTAGGTTTGTCATAGCTTTTCTTCCAAGGAGTGAGCATCTTTTAATTTCATGACTGCAATCACTGTCCACAGTAATTTTGGAGCCCAAGAAAATGAAGATTGCCACTGTTTCCATTTTTTCCCCTGTCTATTTGCCATGAAGTGATGGGACCAGATGTCATGATCTTAGGTTTTTGAATGTTGAGTTTTAAGCCGGCTTTTTCACTCTTCTCTTTCACCTTCATCAAGAGGCTCTTTAATTCCTTTTTGCTTTCTGCCATTAAGGTGGTATCATCTGCATATCTGAAGTTATTGATATTTCTGCCAGCAATCTTGATTCCAATTTGAGCTTCATTCAGCCTGGCATTTCTCTGCATATAAGTTAAATAAGTTTCTTGGTTGTTCCTCCCTAGTCTCTGCATCCTCTCCCTCCCTTGCTCAGCGGCTGTTTGAAAGGCTTTCTTGCCTAGGAACCAACCCCACAGGGTCCTGTTTGGTTTTAGTTGTTGTAGGTATTTAAGTCAAATATTTGGTTTCAGTATTTCAAGGTTAATGCATATTGGTGTAGACTTAGGCTGCTCTTTAGTTCAGTAGGTCACACTAGTGGTAAAGAACCTGCCTACCAGTGCAGGAAACATTAGAGATGTGGGTTTGATCCCTGAGTCATGACAATCCCCTGGAGGAGGGTATGGCAACCCATTCCAGTATTACTGCCTGGATAATCCCATGGACAGAGGAGCCTGGCAGGCTATAGGGTCGTGCAGAGTCGGACATGACTGAAGTGACTTGGCACACACGTACACACAACTAGAAATAAGATCATCAGTATAGTTCTAACCTGATAACACTTAAAAAAATCTTGAGAACCTGTTTGAAGGAGAAATTCTTAACATACCTAGTTATACTTAATCTGAAGACTTTTAAAGTTGTTATTCTTTCTGCACATTTAGTTTGCCAGTTCTCTTAGAAGCTGATAAAAGCCTTCTGGTTCCATTTTGTCATACTGTGCTATGTAGAGGAGCTGCCTAGGAAACATGTTACAATTCAGATTCCTGGGCCCACCTGCATAAAGTATGTTTCCAGGCTGGAGCAGGACCTGGGAATATGCATTCTTACCCAGCATTCCCAGTCCTTCTGATGTAAGTCACACATCAACCTGCTCTGAAAAACACTGTGATCCTTGTTAATGGAGTAGCTTCTATCAGGTGGGTGGGGGGTGGGCCCCATAGTTCAATGCCATTTGTCACAGAATGTTTCTCTCACATCTCAGCAATTAGCAATGAATCAGTCAGATTTTTTCCTCATATACTCACAATTAAGTTGCCTAAACAAGGCAAAAATTACTATTTCCTCTGGGGCAGGTAACTTAAAGAGAGTTTGATGGAAGGAAGATTATGGTTAATTTCATGAAATAAAGCATCTAATCCTCCCCTATTAATAAACTACAATTAAATAAAAGAATTTATTTAATGATTTTTATTTAAAATTCTTTTATTTAATTGTAGTTTATTAATAGGGGAGGATTAGATGCTTTATTTCATGAAATTAACCATAATCTTCCTTCCATCAAACTCTCTTTAAGTAGTGATCATGCTTTGCCTAGATCTCTCTTACAGCGGTGCATCAAGTGAATGTCAGGTCTCTCAGAGCCCCCAGATGATGTAACAATGACAGAATTGTAGTTGGGGGCAGCAGAGCAGTGCAGGGCAGCAGCATAGTTCAGAATAAATTTGTCCATCTGACTGGAGTCTTGGCAGTGAGGGATGTGAAGTTTAACCTCTTGGCCTTTTTTACTAACATACATGACAACTTGGGCTGAAAACAAGGACCAGGCAGAACAATGGACTCACAATAAAGAGACAATCTCATTTAATAATAGGAAGAGGACTTGAGTAGGTATTTTTCAAAGAAGATATGCAAATTGCCAGTAAGAACATGGGACGATGCTCACCATCATTAGTCATCAGCGTAAAGGAGATCAAAGCCACAGGACGGTACTATTTTATACCCACTTAAAAGGCTTCCATGGTCATCGCCATCATCCCCGTCACCAAGGAAACTGACAGGTATCGGTGAGGAGGCGGAGAAATTGGAACCCATTGCTGGTGGGGATTTTAGCTGGTATAACCACTATGAAAAATAGTTTGGCAGATCCTCAAAAGACTCAATATAGAGTTACCACATAATCCAGTAATTCTAATGTAAGTATATACCTCCAAAGAATTGAAAACAGAAACTTACGCAGGTAATTCATCAATGTTCATAGCAGCTTGACAGTAGTCAAAAGAAGAAATAATCCCAAGTGTCCACAAGTAGGTGAATGGGTAAACAAAACATGATCTATACATCTAAATTAATATTTTTCAGTCATAGAAAGGACCAAAGTACTGAGACATGCTACAATGTGATGTACCTCCAAAATATAATGCTAAGTGAAGGAAGCCAGGAGTGAAAGATCACATATTATACTATTTCATTTATATGAAATGTCCAGAATAATCAGATCTATAGAGACAGAAAGCAGGTTAGTGATTGCTTAGGACTGATGGGTTTGTGGGCCTAGCAGGCTGATAGTTAAGGGTACAAGGTTTCTGTTTGTGGAGGTGAAACATTCCAGAATCGACTGTGGTGATGTTTGCACAATTCTGTGAATCTACTAAAAACCATTGACTTGAGCACTTGAAATGGGTGAATTGTACGGTGTGTGAATTGTATCTCAATGCAGCTGTTCAACTTATATTCCAGATTCAAAAAGACAAAGAAAAATTCACAATAATTATTGATGTGGAACTCTGTTTATAGTTTTAGAAGAAGTAACAACAGAATACTTTAAGAAAACATAAAAAGCTATGTGTTAGTGCACAGCTTGTTATCTGAGAAGCATACCAGCTGGCATTACATTGTAATTTGCTTGTTAATATGATGGCAATGACAAAAATTGAAAATATTTTCTTTTGCATTTTGGTTAAAGATACATACTCGGGAGAAGTTTTTCTGATCTTTTCGATATACCTATGTGCCCATGAGTGCATACTTTCTTGTGTGTATAAATTATGTATAACCCAACACGCACACACATACATGCAAATTAGTTTGACTTGTATGTTTCAGTTATCTGAAGGCGTACGTCTGTACAGATTGCTGGTCAGATCCTTTTTATCCCTTAATGGCCCGCACTTGTTCTCTTCACTTGCATTGTATAAATAAAGCCCTTGGCTATGTGAATTATCTGTCTCTGACCAATGCTCTGACCACTAGTCCCAGGGATTCACGAAGACATGATTAACCAATGGGCCTTGCACGGAGTCTTCTAATACATAGCATCTAATTTCCCCTGGTTCCAGCTTCTGTTTCCCTAATGTCTTTCACAATCTAGCCAATCCACTTGTTAATTCAACCAAGGAAATGGTGATAAAACTTTACATCCTGAAACTAAGAATGGAGTCTATTAGAATGGGGAAGAAAGAGCAAGGGGAAAATATGAGGAGGAAATCGATTTAAAAAAGACATCACTGTACCACACCATGAGGGCTTGGTTTAAAAAGTCCGAACGGTTTGTTAATATGTTGTTGTTATTGTTTAGTCTCTAAGTTGCACCTGACCCTTTTGCGACCCCATGGCCTGTAGCCTGCCAGGCTCCTCTGTCCTTGGGATTTTCCAGGCAAGAATACTGGAGCAGATTGCCATTTCCTTCTCCAGGGGATCTTCCCAACCTAGGGATCAAACCTGTGTCTCCTGTTTGGCAGGCAGATTCTTTACCGCTGGGAAGTCCATTTGTTAAAATAGTGTATCACATTGCTAAATGCTAAGTCGCTTCAGTCGTGTCTGACTCTGTGCGACCCCATAGATGGTAGCCCACCAGGCTCCCCTGTCCCTGGGATTCCCCAGGCAAGAACACTGGAGTGGGTTGCCATTTCCTTCTCCAGTGCATGAAAGTGGAAAGTGAAAGGGAAGTTGCTCAGTCGTGTCTGACTCTTAGCTACCCCATGGACTGCAGCCCACCAGGCTCCTCCGTCCATGGGATTTTCCAGGCAAGAGTACTGGAGTGGGGTGCCATTGCCTTCTCTGAGAAAGGACAGAGTCCCCATATGCCCTCTATCCCACATACAGCCTCCCCCACCAGCAACATACAGTTGATGCATCTTATGGTGAACATCATCATCAACCAAGTCTATAGTTTACATTAATGTTCATTCTTTTTGTTGTCCATTCTAAGAGTTTGGACAAACGTATAAGGACATGTATCCACCATTACGGAATTATACAGAACGGTTTCACTGCCCTATAAATCCCCCGTGCTCCACCTGTTCATCCATCTTCCCTCCTAATTCCTCACCAATAGTGATCGTTTTATTGTCTATGACTCCCCCACCCACCACCCCGCTGCCTCCAAAATGTCCTGTATTTGGAATCCTTCGGTATGTAACTTCTTCAGATCACCTTCTTTCCCTTAGGAATATGCATTTAAGTTTCCTCCACATCTTTTCATTGCTTTGCAGTGCTGAATAATATTCTGTTTTCCGAATAAGCCAGAGTTTATCTATTCAGCAATTGCAGGGTATCTTGGTTTGCTTCCAAGTCTTGGCAATTACGAGTAAAGCTGCTATAAACATTCATGTCTAGGTTTTTGGGTGGACATAAGTTTTCAGCTTCTTTGGGTAGATACCAAAGGAGTATGATTACTGGCTTGTAAGTTAAGAGAATGCTTAGTTTTGTAAGCTTTGTAACTGTCTTCTCAAGTGGCTGTTCCATTGTGCATTCCCACCAGCAGTGAATGGGGCTTCCTGTTGCTCTACACCCTCACCAGCATTTGGTGTTGTCAGTGTTCCGGTTCTAGGCCATTCTAGGAGGTGTATAGTGGCATCTTATTGTTATTTTAATTTCAGTTCCCCAATGACTTGTGATATTGAGTGTCTTCTCATGTCCTTATTTGCCATCTGTATATCTTATTTGAAGTGTCTGTTTATTTCTTTTGTATTATTCCCTCCCCCTCCCCCATTTTTTTTTTATTGTTTAGTTTTAGGAGTTCTTGGTATATTTTGGAGAACAGACCTTCCTCAGATGTGTCTGTTGCAAATATTTTCTCCCAGTTTGTGACTCATTTTCTCATTCTTCTGTTAGAGTCTTTGCAGAGCAGAAGTTTTTAACTTTAATGAATTCTAGCTTATCACTTCTTTCCCGTACACATCATGCCTTTGATGTCATATCTAAAAATCAATACCTGTGCAAAGTCTTTAGGATTTCTTCTGTGTTATCTTCTGCTGCTGCTGCTAAGTCGCTTTAGTTGTGTTCAACTCTGTGTGACCCCAGAGACAGCAGCCCACCAGGCTCCCCCGTCCCTGGGATTCTCCAGGCAAGAACACTGGAGTGGGCTGTCATTTCCTTCTCTGTGTTATCTTCTAGGAGTGGGTAATTCTGTATTTCACAGTTAGGTCTCTGATCCATTTTAAGATAATTTTGGGGGAAAGGTGTAAGGCCTGTGTCTAGATTTCTTGCATGTGAATTACTGGGCATTTATAAAAATTCACAGGTTTTAAAGGAGTATTTCATTTCCCTTCCATGTGTGCCTTTTCAAAGTTACATCATTTAAAATCTTTCTTAAACAGTTTTTAAATACAGAGAAATCATTTTCAGGCTCAGTCAGGGGCATGAATGTCTTGCTTATCATTTAGAAGCAGCATGGGCCTCAGCCAAGTACAGATCTGTTCTCTTGTTGATCTGATTTGCTTTCCTCCTTCAACTTGGTTAGTAGCCAGGCCAGGCAGGGCATTTATCAGTGACAGCCAGTTTGGGGTAAACAATGAGTTAGGGAGAGAGTTACTGCTGATTTCAATTCAGTCAGTGGCAGTGGCAGCCATTGTTCGGGGCTAAGAGCATNCTGTGATTCATGGGGTCGCAAAGAGTCGGACACGACTGAGCAACTGAACTGAACTGAACTGAACTGAATGATTTCCCACCTGGTTGCAAATGAAATAAGTTAACAAGATCCAAGTTTCTCAGCCATAGTGTTTTCCATTTTCTATTCATTTTATGAATAGATGACAAAGTCTAATGCAATATTCAAATAATTGCACAATCATGCCCAAATAACTGTTCGATGAGAGCTGTAGAAGCCACTGACCGTCCAGCTCATTGAGCATTCCCACATGCACTTTGGCCACAATCTGAAGGCAAACAATTACATTACAAGGCCCAAGTCACCAGCACTAAATCAGTTCCACCACAAGGCCTGTTTCCTACACAGGCCACCTTATCTCCTTACCTGGAGTCAACAAAGCGGGCAATATTTCTACTCCACTTCATAACACTTATTTCTTAAGAGAGCCCCAAGCTAGCTGATTGTTTAGTCACTAACCTATGGGATTCTCCAGGCAAGAATACTGGAGTGGGTAGCCATTTCATTCTCCAGGGGATCTTCTCAACCCAGGGATCAAACTCATGTCTCTTGCATTGGCAGTTACCTGATGCCTGGACCCAAACCAAGAACATAATAGATAGCATATGCTCCATGTAATATGGGGTAGGACAGCTCCTCCCTATCTCTCCAACTACTTCCCTATTTCCAGGGCATTTCTTTGCCCACGTTTACATTGTTTATACTGTTTATAGAATCAGAGATAACAATGAATAATGTCCCACTTAATTCACTTTATTGTGCTTTTTTGGCATGCGTATAATAATTATCAGGGTCTTCCAGGCTCTTCGGGCTTCCCTGGTGGCTCAGATGGTAAAGAATCTGCCTGAGTGCAGGAGATCCAGGTTCGATCCCTGGATCAGGAAGATGCCCTGGAGAAGGGAATGGCAACCCACTCCAGTATTCTTGCCTGGAGAATTCCATAGCTTAGTGACTAAACAATCAGCTAGCTTGGGGCTCTCTTAAGAAATAAGTGCTATGAAGTGGAGTGGCAATATTGCCCACTGGTGGGTTACAGTCCATGAGATCACAAAGAATTGGACACCAGTGAAGCGACTGAGCATGCATGCATGCCCAGGGCCTTCATCATCCCAGAGACTGGTGACCAAAACTGAGTAGTCTGTTTCCTCTGGGGACCTCTGAACAAATCCTCAGCTCACATCACAATAACCTACCTGGTTACCATGAGTGACCACTGACTCATGGGTCCTTATTCTAGGAATACTTCCTGCTTTCTCTGACACCCCTAGGCTTACTTCCTGGCTCCAAGTACCTACTTTCCTACAGACATAGAATGAAATACACATTTACAGGTATACATCGACATAAAGCTAATAGAAGCAAACTGGGAACTAGTCTAGAGCTGCAGAGAGATGCACATCCATGTGGTATAAACAGACGTCCACCCAAGAGTGAAAACAGAATATCTACAGTTTGCTTTTTAAAATATAAATCTAGGACTCTCCTCGTGGTCAGCGGTTAAGAATCTGCCTGCCAATGCAGGGAGCATCGGTTCAACCCCTGGTTTGGGAAGATCCCACATGCTGAGCCCACAAGTACAATGCTACAGTTATTAAAGTCTGCAGGCCTAGAGTCCACACTGTGCAACAAGAGAAACCACTGCAGTTAGAAGCCCACGCACCACAATGAGAGTGGAACCCCCACTTGCTGCAACTTAAGAAAGCCCCCATGCAGCAGTGAAGACCAAAATTTAAAAAAACTTTTAAAGATTATATAAAATGTGAATCTTGTCATATCACATCCTTCCTCTGCCTGCCAAAAGCTTGAAACCCTTCCAGTGCCCCCCTCTAGCCCCATTGCTACAGGGGTATTGCAAGACCCTGCAATGCCAGTCCCCGCACTCTCTCAGTCCAGCACCTTCACCCATGCACAAGCCATCTCCTTGGCCTCGAATGCTTCCCACTCCCCAACTTTGCCATGTTGTTTACTCATCATTCAGCTTTCAACTTAAGTTTTACCTCCACTGGAACAACTCCACCCACACAAATTCAAATCTTTCAACATACACACATAAAGCACCATGATCATCTTTGAAGCATCTGCCACACTTGCAGTTTCACTTCTGTGTGATTTTTATTTTTAATATCATCTGCCTCCCCAGGGAGACTGAGCGTTGCAGAACACGGGGACTCCTTCTGCTTGCTGCTTCCTACTGCCCAGCCCAGTGCTTGACACGTTATAGGCACCCAATACATCTTTGAGGGGCTTCCCAGATGGGGCTAGTGGTAAAGAACCCACCTGCCAATGCAGGAGACATAAGAGACGTAGGTTTGATCCTCAGGTTGGGAGGATCCCTTGGAGGAGGGCATGGCAACCCACTCCAGTATTCTTGCCCGGAGAATCCCATGGACATGGGAGCCTGGTGGGCTACAGTCTATAGGACTGCAGAAAGTTGAACACAACAAGTGACTTAGCACACATGCATGCACAACTTGGAATGACTAGATAAATTAACAAACATGTAAGAGCTCCTTGAAAATAACATAAGCTCAGTATATGTTAACTTCCTTCTTTCCAACTTCTGACATATACTTGCTTTTAGTTTCTCTTTGCTTTAGACTGCAGTGGGATCATTAAATTTTTTTTTTAATTTCGGTAAATCTTAACCCAATAACTGACAACAACATAGGAGCTGTGTACCATACTAGTGGTAAAGAACCTGCCTGCAATGCAGGAAACATAAAGAGAAATGGGTTCCATCCCTGGGTTGGAAAGATTTCCTGGAGGAGGGCACAGCAACCCACTCTGGTATTCTTGCCTGGAGAATCCCATGGACAGAAGAGCCTGGGGGGCTAGTCCATAGTATTGCAAAGACATGACTGAAGTGACTTAGCACGCATGCATCACAATCTAAAGGGAGCCACAAATGCCTGAGAGATTGCTCTCACTAAGGGATTTCTGCATTAGGAAAATCTTAATTTCTCTAGACAGACAAGTGAGAATACTATTTTCTGATGATGCTCTGAAATCAGCTGTTGTCCTACAACTGTTTGCAGTTGTAGGCCCAGGTAAACCTTCTGTGAGTCCCTAAAAACCCAGTGTCACAACTGAAGTCAATCCAAGGTCACACAGAAATGATACCCCTGCATAATTATTGAGACTCACATGTACTGCTCCTAGTTTATTTGAAGGTTTTTATTTCTAAATCACGATCATCACAAAATTTGGGAGTCACTGAATCTGGGAGAAAATAGGGGGAAATCTCTGGACTTAGAAAGCTGCGTCCAAATCTACTTTATAAGATTATTGTGAAGATTAAATGAGTCATAACAATCAGCACTCATCTCTTGAACACGTACCTCGTATTGCATACGGAGCTAGACTGTGTTACATGTATAAGGCTAACTGAGTCTCAAAACAAGCGCTGTGAACTATGCATTACTACACCCAGTTTCCCAGTGAGGAAGTTGAGGCTCTGGGAAGTTGAAAAACTTGCCCAAACTTTCGCACCCTCCCAAACTGCAGGGCTAGGATGCTTGTGTTGGGTTGGCCAAAAAGTTAACTTGGGGTTTTCCGTAAGACAGGGGTTTACCAAAAACGCCGAGTGAACTTTTTAGCCAACTCAATTAAAGCGCTCTAGCTAGAATGTATGTAAGCGGGAACATGCCACAACACTGTAAGGAATCTAATTATAAAGCGTCTCTGAAAAGACAAGATCTATTCATATCACCATATAGCTTCCCTCCCATGTGCCTGTATACTCTTATGTTATTAATATATTCTTATCTGGCATAGTGGATCAAACCAACTGAGATCAGGATCCAGGAACTCGTGGGATCTCAGCCATCATTTACGCAAGTCAGTTTTCTTCACTTCCTCATTTATGCTTTCCCAGTTTCCATATTAGTAACTCACATGTGGACCGCACTGACCCACATCTCAGGATGTCACGAGGACTTACTCTTTAGGAAACTTGCAATGATCAGTTTTTCAAATTGCCCAAATATTCCAGAGAAACTGGTACGACTTTTGCCCCACGACAACAAGGGTATGGGTGAGGTGGGGTGGTTGTAGAAGCAATGTCATGAGAGAGGCAGAAAAAGAGCCAAACAGCTGCTTTTCCACCTCCATGTCTGTGGCCATATGATCTCCTGAGAACTTGGTGCTTATGCAGGAATTTTTTTCTTATAGACTGCTGAAGGATATAAACCTGATTCAGATTGCAAAATTACTAAGTCATATGTAAAATATCCAAACTGTAACCTTCCTCAATTGATAATACATTTAATTTTTAATGAGAATTTGGAGGCCCAGTGGATAGGACTTAGAACTTTTGCTATTGGGGCCCGGGTTTCATCTATGGTTGGGGATCTAAGAATAGATAGATCTGTGAAAATTAGATATAAATTTCAGAATAATTCATTTGTACTTATTGTTTTACTGGAGACACAATCTAAGCAGACAATTCTAAGGGTTTTGATGTCATTTGCTTACTCAACGTTGATTGATGTGAGGATGACTTGAGCTCCCATGAATGCAGTAGTAGTATAAACCCCATTTCTGGAGTTTATAATCCGGCAGGTGAGGACAAGAGGGGAGCAATACTAACAGATGCGGTTTGAGTTCTATCAAGTTCAGGATGCTGTGAGAGTGTGTCATGGAGGAATTCAGCTGCCTGGAGATTCAGGCAAAGAGTCTTTGAGGAAGTTAACATTTCAGCTGAGACAAGCTGTTGTTTCCTCTGGGTTCTATAACTGGTTTCCTATCCAGATTCTGACACTTGGAAATGTCAGTGTCTCAGAGCTTGGGTGCTCACATGTAAAATGAGGATACTACCCACTTATCAGTGCTGTGGGCATAAGTGAGAAGACAGATAAAGCATCTCTCATGGTACCAGGCACAGTCAATCCCAAGTGCATGGCTGGGTTTCCCAGGTGTGCCCAGTCACCTCCAACTCTTTGCAACACCGTGGACTGTAGCCAGCCAGGCCCCTCTGTCCACGGGATTTTCCAGGCACATATACTGGAGTGGGTTGCCATTTCCTCCTTCAAGGAATCTTCCAAACCCAGGGATCAAGCCCAAGACACCTGCATTGCAGGCAGAATCTTTACCACTGTGCCGCCTGAGAAGACCAGTCCACGGAGTCCCAAAAAGCCCAGCAACTGAGCAGACACCCACGAAAGCACATGATGCTTGTTATAATGTTGTAGCCACATGTTCCAGGAAACAAACTCACTCAGAAGGACAATGCAGATAGTGAAGGGCAGTTTTTTACACCAGTGGGCCCAAGGTAGAGTCTCCTCTTAGCCAGGAACCTCGACCAGTTTTTGTGAAAACCTTATATGCCCTAAGTGTATGTGCCAAACCCACCTCCCCAAACTTCCTGAAACTAGTCTGAACAAAGGAAAAGAAAGATACAATCAAAGTTAACCCATGATTCATATGCCTTAAGCCTAGGTAGTTAACAGTGGACAATTATCAATAGGCTTGTGATCATACCCCAATAAGCATAATAGAATGTATGATTCTATTTGGTGACACAGATAATTAGGGTACTCTTTTAGGTGATGGGTTCTGGGAGCCTGGTTTTCTAGTTGGTATGTCGTTTCCTTAGATACTGGGCTATAGCTCAAAATCAACAGTCCAGCCCAAGATGGAATCCTGCTTTCAAGATAGAGCCTGTTCTGTTTCCTCCTTAAATAATAAATTATCAGTGTAGGGATCAAAGGGAAACTGAAGAAAAATTCAGCCGACAGCTAAAGATAAATGCATCAGGAGGAAACTGGCAAAGGATCCACATTCAAGGGACAATCGCTACCCCTTATTTATAAGGCTTTCAGTTCAGTTTAGTTCAGTCACTCAGTCGAGTCTGACTCTTTGCGACCCCCATGGACTGCAGCACACCAGGCCTCCCTGTCAATCACCAACTCCCAAAGTTAACTCAAACTCATGTCCATTGAGTTGGTGAGGCCATCCAACCGTCTCATCCTCTGTTGTCCCCTTCTCCTCCTGCCCTCAATCTTTCCCAGCATCAGGGTCTTTTCCAATGAGTCAGCTCTTTGCATCAGGTGGCCAAAATAATGGAGTTTCAGCTTCAGCATCAGTCCTTCCAGTGAATACTCAGGACTGATTTCCTTTAGGATGGGCTGGTTGTGAAGGAGGAAACAGACAGAGCTGGACTCCATCTTAGGCCTGTTCATGCTGATCATGCTCGGCCACCTCTCCAATGGCCTCTGAACTCTGTGCTTAGTGCCTATGGAAACTACAATAGAAGGATAAGACCCCCTCTGGTCAAGGGAATCTTGAAGATCACATCCAGGTTAGTCATCGCCTAAGAGAAAACATACTCTAATCACCCCTCCCTGCCTCCAGATAGGTCATAAATTCTTATTGATTATTAACTGTTTGAACACATAACACATGAATGATGGGGTTATTGTGATTGTATTTACTCTTCCTTTGTTTTATGTAAGTCTCAAGGAAATTGGGGTGGTGGGTTCGGACGCGTACACATGGGGTATAAAAGATTTTCACAAATGCTGGTCGGGGTCCTTGGCTAAGAGGAGACTCTGTGTTGGGCCCACCAGTGTAATAATGTAATAAACTGCACTCCACTACCTGCATTGTCCTTCTGAGTGAGTTTGTTTCCCAGAATGCATGGCTATTACGTTTGGTGCATGGGCCGGGAAACTCCTCACTTTGAGGAGACAGGTCTCATTTGAGGCCACCCTGAGACTTTGTGGCTTGAATCTCCTATGGGGGGAGGGGGGGGAGGCGCCTCGCCCCTCTGGAAGAATTCAGCCTTTCAATGCCCGGTTTCTTTGCTTGGAAGGTAGTGAAGGCAGCAAGGGAACTGAGGGCTCAGGTGAGGAGGAACTCACTCGGCAGGGTGGAAGAGAGGGCCTGATTACTCCCCTGGGAGGGACTAGAAGGGGCATGGACCCACAGGAGCCTGGAATACGCAGGCAGCAGCGATTGCTTGGTACACAGGTCGAGGAGCGTGCTAGGGTTTAGGAAGGAAATTTGTGAAGGTCATTTAGGAGGTGTGTCCATGCTGCCTCAGGGAAAATTATTACCAGCGATTGCCAGGGTGTTTTTAGGATAGGAAACTGGTCCTTGTATGTTCGTATTCTGCCCTCCCCCAGGAGGTGTCCCATCTGCTCTGAAATTCTTGACCCCAAGGAATTGTCAGGCTAGAAGGAGGGGCATACATAAGTAAGTACAAATTGGCTTTTCTGGAGACGGCCTGGGAGGTGGGATATTTAACCCAATTGTGTTTTCATCCACACCTGATCAAGCCCACCAAGGCAGAACGGACTTTAAAAGTTAAGGGAGAAACAGTCTTGGACCACGTGGTGTTCTGGTTCACCTGTGCTGACTGGCAGGTGAAGGCACGCCGATCCCCCTTCTCCCTCTGGGATCTGGCAGGTAAGGCTCTTCTCACCCCAATTAAGAAGGAGGCTGAATGGCAATTTAAGTGTCTTGAGTGGAAATATCAGAAGTACATAGGGTACCGAGAACTTTGTAAACAGAACGTGAAGGAAAAGTAGAAGATCCGAGAAGGTAAGCAAGATGGGAGGAAGTGAATCTAAGGCAACTGTATTGGAGTGCATGAATAAAAATTTTAAGAAGGAATTAAGAGGAGACTGTGGGGTGAAGATGAAGCCTAACTGCCTCCACATTCTCTGTGAGGTCAAATGGCCCCTATGGGAGTAGGATGGCCACCAGAGAACACCATGAACTTAAAAATAGTGGAAACAGTCTATACAGTAGTCACAGGAGAGCCAGGACACCCGGATCAATATCCATATATTGACTCATGGCTAGGGTTAGCTCAAGACCCTCCTACTTGGACAAGGTTCTGTATCCAGAAGGGAAAGGGAAAAATATTAATGGCACAAAAATTGACTGATGATAAAAAAGGAAATTCTACAGGATTTGGACGGGGATGACCTGACCCCTCCCCCATACTGGATAATGATGGGCCTGCCTCCCAGTGCTCCCCCAGGGCGGGAGGCCGCCTTAATGCCGGATCCAGGGCCAGGTGAAGTCCTGCAGCAGCCGCTGCTCCTCCACCGGCTCCCCGAGGTCGTAGGGCCGCCACCTCAGCAGGCTCCGGTCCCAGTGACTGAAGCCTCTGGCCAAAACTTCCAGGATCCAGCTCCAGCCGAACTGCCCAAGCGATACCCCCCACCTCTGCCAGTGAGTACTGACAAGGGGAGGGAGATGATAGCATCAAGCAGAGACTGCGCTCTGCCAGAGAGCCAGAGGAAACGAAAGAGAACAGACAAGAGATCTGCAGTGCTAGCTGCTGCTCTGGGAAAGGCTATCTCGGGCCCTCCGGAAAACCTCACCTGCCCCAGGGGCAGGACAGTCCTTCAGCCGGTCCCAACGGAGGCCCTGGGCCCTGTTACAGCCACATTAGTGTGCCTGATGCCGAGCTTTTGGCCACTGGAAGAATGAATGCCCTAAGGCAAGGAAGAAAGAGGAAGCTCCCGCACTTGTGGGGCTTGCTGACTTGGAAATTAAATAGGGCTGCCAGGACTCAGAGATATCAGGTCCCTGAGAGCCCATGGTAACCTTAAAAGTGGGGACCAAAACATTGACGTCATGGTGGATATCGGAGCAGAACTGTCGGTAGTAACAAAGCCTGTGGCACCACTGTCCAAAAAGACTACCGCTGTAACTGGGGTATTGGGAGAAGTGATGATTAAATCGTTTTGCTAGACCAGAAAATGTCAGATGGGGGACACCAAGTGATTCATGAATTCCGCTACATTCCTGAGTGCCCAGTACCCCTGTTGGGAAGAGACTTGCTCTCCAAACTGGGAGCACAAGTGATTTTCTCCCCTAAGGAGAGGCCCACCTTCCGGATGGACTGCTGCTGCTGGACACCATGACTTATTTGTGGAGGTTGCATGAGCCTCCAAAGGAAGAACCAGGTGGGCTGGAAGAGTGTGAGAGAGAGTTAACTCAATTATTCCCTGAAGTCTGGGCGGAAGACAAACCCCCTCCCCTCAGGCTGGCTAAACATCAAGCTCAAGTGATAATAGAACTCAAAGCAGGCACCATCCTGGTTAGAAAACACTAGTACCTGCTACCGATAGAGGCCGGTGCCGGCATACTGCCCCACATCAATAGATTGAAACAAGCGGGCATTCTAGTAGACTGCCAGTCGGCTTGGAATACACAAATCCTGCCAGTCAAAAAGGAAGGAGGACAGGACTATAAGCCTGTGCAGGATCTCAGGCTAGTCAACCAGGCTACTGAGACTTTACACCCCCACTGTTCCAAACCCCTATACCTTACTTAAACTCCTCCTGCCAAGGACTAAAGTTTATACTTGCCTAGATCTCAAGGATGCCTTCTTCTGCATACACCTCGCCCCAGCGTCACAGCCCATCTTTGCCTTTGAATAGGAAGATCCAGTCGCGGGCACCAAACAGCAGCTCATCTGGACTCCCCCACAAGGGTTTAAGAACTCCCCAGCCATCTTTGGGGAAGCCTTGGCTTCTGACCTGAACTCATTCCATCCAGAAGAGTATGGATGTTGGCTCCTACAATACGGGGATGACCTGCTGCTGGCTGCCGAGACCAAGAAAAAATGCTGGAAAGGGACAAAATCACTGCTCCAGCTGCTGATGGAAGCAGGTTACTGGGTGTCAAAGAAGGAGGCACAGATCTGCAAGGAGGCGGTGAGGTATCTGGGGTTTGTTTTAAAGAAGGACACAAGGTTCCAGACCCTAGTTGGGTGCTATACACTGACGGCACTAGCCTGATAAAACAAGGACAATGGCTGTCAGGTTAGCCAAAGCAGAAGGGGCCATCAAGACTGAAAAGGGATGGTCGGAATTGCCAAGTGGCAAATTATTGGTACTGGAGGAGCTGGCACACAATCTGGTAAGCCAAACACACCAAGTGACCCACCTATGCCATGCTGCCTGCTCACAGGTTAACGCTGCCTCTTGGGTATTCAGACAAAAACCTCTGGGTATTCAGCTGAAAGGCAAGTTGCCCTTTGAACACCTGGGAGTGGACTTCACTGAAATGAACCTCACCGACACTACCTGCTGCTCATGGTATGTACGTTCTGGGGATGGGTAGAAGCTTTTTTACCTGGACTGAAAGAGCATCAGAAGTAGCCCGGTGCCTGTTTAGGGAAATAGTTCCTAGATTTGGACTTCCTACCAGCATTGGTTCAGACAATGACCCGGCTTTTGTAGCTGATTTAGTATAACAAGTAAGCAAAACTTTAACCATCAAATGGAAACTGCACACTGCATATAGGCCCAGAGTTCTGAGATGGTGGGATGAACCAACTAGACGTTAAAGAGACTCTCCAAGTGGAGCATAGAGACTGATTGCTCCTGGGTGGACTTGCTTCCTAGAGCTCCGCTCAGACTCAGGATGACCCCACAGTCCCATGGCTCTTCTCCATATGAAATTGTGTATGGCAGGCCCCCTCCCATAATAAAACAGGTGTCAACAAATTTGCCTTGGGTAAGGGGAGATAGGATTTCACAGCAAATGAAACAGGGTAAGGTAATAAATCAGGTAACTAAGTTTGTACAAGAAAGGGTGCCGTTCCCCCTTGGGTAACAGATTCATGAGTTTACACTTGGTGACCAAGTATGGGTCAAATATTGGACACATGCTTTGCTAGCCCCTTGGTGAAAGGGCCCTTATGTTATTCTAACTACCCCTACTGCATTTAAAGTGGCAGGTATTGTCCCTTGGATCCATCATACGAGGGTGAAGAGAACATACCACGCAGACCCCAAAAACGCTCAGTGGACTGCACAGAGGGACCCCACTGACCCTCGAGAGACTAAGACCATCCTTAAGAAGAAGGAAAAGAAGATCCTGGACGAGCCCCTTCAGGATGAAGCTGCACAATCTACTCCTGCTGCTTGGCCTCATTAACGTGATTTTGAATTTAACTTCTGTTTCAACTCAGGACAATGTTTCATCTCATGAGCACATTCCTACACAGACTTCCACAACACTTCTGACTGCTGGGTATGTAGGGCTATGCCTCCGTAAGTGATGGATGGACTTCCTTGGTGGGTGTCACTGCTCTGCCAAGGAGATTTACAGCCATTCTACTCTTTTCTGGGATGACAAAAAGAGGCTTTCCTCTCTCTTATCAATCACAACCTCTCCTTGCTCTCTTGGTGTAAGACGTACAGTCAATAGACTGGGGTCATGAAGTTACATTTGATNCTGCACAATCTACTCCTGCTGCTTGGCCTCATTAACGTGATTTTGAATTTAACTTCTGTTTCAACTCAGGACAATGTTTCATCTCATGAGCACATTCCTACACAGACTTCCACAACACTTCTGACTGCTGGGTATGTAGGGCTATGCCTCCGTAAGTGATGGATGGACTTCCTTGGTGGGTGTCACTGCTCTGCCAAGGAGATTTACAGCCATTCTACTCTTTTCTGGGATGACAAAAAGAGGCTTTCCTCTCTCTTATCAATCACAACCTCTCCTTGCTCTCTTGGTGTAAGACGTACAGTCAATAGACTGGGGTCATGAAGTTACATTTGATATAAAGGCCAGTGTAACAAAAACCTAACCTACAACAATTCATTTCAGTTCAGTCACTCAGTCATGTCTGACTCTTTGCAAGCCCATGAACTGCAGCATGCCAGGCCTCCCTGTCCACCACCAACTCCCGGAGTCCACCCACATCCGTGTCTATTGAGTCGGTGATGCCATCCAACCACCTCATCCTCTGTTGTCCCCTTCTCCTCCTGCCCTCAATCTTTNATGATGGACCACAAAGCAAGCCTTGTTAAATTTCAGAAACTTGAAATCATATCAAGCATCTTTTCAGACCACAACACTATGAGATTAGATATTGACTACCAAAAAAAAAAAAACTGTAAAAAGCTACAAGCAGGTAGATAATAAACAGTATGCTACTAAACAATGCAAAGATAATCTATAAGGACCCACAGGGAATTCTGCTCAACATGCTGTAATAACATATGCATATATGTGAAAAAGGAGATATATATACGTATAACTAAATCACTTTGCTATATACTTGAAACCACGACAGCACTGTAAATCAACTATACTCCATTATAAAGTAAAAAGAATCCAAATTTATTCTTCCATCACCCTTATTTAATTAAAACCAACATATAGTTAAGGCAATGGCACCCCACTCCAGTACTCTTGCCTGGAAAATTCCATGGACGGAGGAGCCTGGTAGGCTGCAGTTCATGGGGTCGCTAAAAGTTGGACACGACTGAGTGACTTCACTTTGATTTTTCACTTTGATGCATTGGAGAAGGAAATGGCAACCCACTCCAGTGTTCTTGCCTAGAGAATCCCAGGGATGGGGGAGCCTGGTGGGCTGCCATCTATGGGGTCACACAGGGTTGGACACGACTGAAGTGACTTAGCAGCAGTAGCAGCAGCATATAGTTAAATGTAATCCAACTGTATAAAATCCTATCAGTGTACAAATGTATTTTCACAATGTTCCAGTTCCATAAACGTACAGCTTCTGGTATCCATATTATTTTGTGCTGTTTTTATAGTTTTTGCTTCCTTGAAACACTGTTGCTTTCGAACAAGTGAAGAGCCAAGGCCGCTTTGCTTCTGCCTCGAGCCCCTGGTGGTCTAGTGGTTGGGATTCCTGGTTTTCATCCACGCTATTGTTTTTGTTGTTGTTTAGTTGATCTATTCTGTCTGACTCTTTTGAGACCCATGGACCACAGCCTGCCGGGCTCCTCTGTCCATGGGATTTCCCAGTCATGAATACCAGAGTGTGTTGTCCTTTCCTTCTCCAGGGGATCTTCCCACCCTAGTGATTGAACCCAAATCCCCTGCATTGTCAGGTGGGTTCTTCACCGCTGAACCACTGGGTCTCCCCTTTCATCCAGGCTACGCAGGTCCAATTCCTGGTCAGTAAATTAAGATCTCTCTTCAGGATCCGTCACTACTGTCTCTCTGAGATCATATTTGTCACTTTTCAAAGTGAGCCACTGCTGGCCAGAGGGAGCATTATCTCTCACGCTGAGAGGGGTGGTGCTATAGCTGCCTAATATCCACTCTCTTGGAAGGAGAAGACAAAAGTAGGAGAGGACAGAGAGGGGAGAAGTGAAGAGATATCCGGAGAGGGAAAAGGACAAAGGAAGGGAAGATTAGTGTCTGAATGAGGATCCTGTGGCTTCCTGGAGCTGGGAAGGCAGACTTCCAAAATGTGATGAGGCTGAAACAAGAGGTTCCAGCAGCTGCTTGTCACCCATGGGGAAGCTGCATTCAGTGGTCACAGAGGTGCCCAGGTCCTCTTCTGAGAAGAGGACAATAGCCCTTCATTGATGCTACAAAGTATGTTACCTACCAGGGTAGTTGGGCCCCTTGATAGAAATTGATACGAAACCAGACAAGAAATTCAGGCAAGACTTTACTGGCATTCCTGTTGCAGAGAAGAAAGCTAAAACAAGTAAATGCTCTCTTGCTCACTCCCTGGGTGGGGGGGAGGGGTGTTCCTTATATGAGATGAGGATAGTGGTGTACCCAGGGGTCAGGCCAAAGGGGTGGTGTAGGTGGTCTGCCCACCCCCTTGGTGGTGCTATGTGCAGGGCGGCATGTGTAGCCCCCTGCTTTTGCACCCAGCTCCCCAGAAGTGTCAGTTGGGTTTTTGGCCTTTTTGTATCTTGTTCATAATTTGTCCCAACTGTACATGAACACAGCTATTTTTAGTCCCTTATAGTTTTCTTGCATTTTGTTGCTAGAAGAGACATTTGTCTAGGTGCAAGCAATGCAGCAAAGGGCACTAGGTTCTAGTTTGTGTCAGTGCTAAAAAAGAGAACAAACATAAAAAAAAAAGGCAGAAGCAAGCTTATGTTTGCTTCAAAGCTAGATGTTTTAAAACAAAATACTGCAGTGTGTTTTCACTAGGGAACTCTTGTGTTCCCTGCTTCATTTTAATAATGAAGAGAAGAGTTGCCATCTGGCCATTTCAAATGTATGGAGTTTGTGCTTCTATATATAAATGACAGCATATGGAAAGGGAGGCTTGTGATTAAGTACATATTCCTAGAAATACTTAGATGATTTATTCCTTTCAGAATGTGTGCTATCTGCCTTATCGAACACTACTTCTAACTTCTAAAAAATATAAGGAAAATATGGAGTCATAGTTCAAGAATGTGCTTTTCAAAATTTAGCCTGTTAAATAGATACTTTTTAAAATAACTAAACATGAATGCAGCTCAATATATATATTTTAAAAGAATCCCAATCAGAAATGGGCAGGGTTCAGGAGATGGTGGAAGACATGTACACCCATGACTGATTCATGTAGATGTATTGTAAAGTAATTAACATATTGTAAAGTAATTAACCTCCAATTAAAATAAATTATTTTTTTTTAATGTAAAAATGGCAGACAACCTAAATAGACATTTCTCCAAAGAACACATACAGGTGGTCAAAAACACAGGAGATGAGAAGATGTCCGTATCACCAGTAATTAGACAAATTCAAATCACAGCTACAATGAGGTATTACTTCACACCAGTCAGAACAGCCATCATCAAAAGCATCTATAAACATGTTGGAGTTGGACAAAAGCATCTATAAACACGCTGGAGTAGGTTGCAAAGAGTCAGGCAAGACTGAGCAACTGAACTGAACTGAAACATGCTGGAGAGCCAGTGGACAAAAAGAATCCTCCTGCACTATTGCTAGGAGTGTAAACTGATATAGCCACTATGGAAAACAGCATGGAGGTTCCTTAAAAAACTAAAAATAGAACTACCATATGACCTGACAGTCCCACTACTGGGCATATGTCCAGAGAAAACCATAATGCAGAAAGATGCATGCCCCTCAGTGTTCATCAGTTCAGTTCAGTCACTCAGTCATGTCTGACTCTTTGCAGCCCCATGAATTGCAGCACGCCAGGCCTCCCTGTCCATCACCAACTCCCAGAGTTCACTCAGACTCACATCCATCGAGTCAGTGATGCCATCCAGCCATCTCATCCTCTGTCATCCCCTTCTCTTCCTGTCCCCAATCCCTCCCAGCATCAGAGTCTTTTCCAATGAGTCAACTCTTCGCATGAGGTGGCAAAGTACTGGAGCTTCAGCTTTAGCATCATTCCTTCCAAAGAACACCCAGGACTGATCTCCTTTAGAATGAACTGGTTGGATCTCCTTATAGTCCAAGAGACTCTCAAGACTCTTCTCCAATACCACAGTTCAAAAGCATCAATTCTTTGGTGCTCAGCTTTCTTCACAGTCCAACTCTCACATCCATACATGACTACTGGAAAAACCATAGCCTTGACTAGATGGACCTTTGTTGGCAAAGTAATGTCTCTGCTTTTGAATATGCTATCTAGGTTGGTCATAACTTTCCTTCCAAGGAGTAAGCGTCTTTTAATTTCATGGCTGCAAATCACCATCTGCTCTGCGTAGTGCTATTTACAATAGGCAAGACATGGAAGCAACTTAAGTGTCCATTGACAGAGGAGTGGATAAAGAAGATGTGGTGTATGTATATAAAATGCAGTATTACTCAGCCATAAAAAATGAATGAAACTGGGTCATTTGTAGAGACATGGATGGACCTAGTGTTTGTAACAGAGAGTGAACTCAGAAAGAGAAAAATAAATACTGTATATTAATGTATATATGTGGAATCTAGAAAAATGGTATAAGTGAGCCTATCTGCAAAGCAGAAACCGAGCCACAGATGTAGAGAACAAATATATGGATACCAAGGGCAAACAGGCAGTGGAACAAATTAGGATATTGGGACCGAAACATTTACACTATTGATACATGTATAAAATAGATAAGTAATGAGAACATACTGTATAACACAGGGAAATCTACTTAATGCACTGTGGTGACCTTAAGGAAAAGGAGGTCCAAAAGGGAGAGCATGCATATATATATATGCAGGCTCCCCTGGTGGCTCAGATGGTAAGAAATCTGCCTTCAATACAGGAGTCCTGGGTTCGATCCCTGGGTCAAGTAGATCCCCTGGAGAAGGGAAGAGCTACCCACACTTCAGTATTCTTGCCTTGACAATTCCATGGACAGAGGAGCCTCGCAGACTACAGTCTATGGGGTAGTGAGGGGTCGGACATGACTGAGCAACTTTCATTCACTTCATATATATATATGACTGACATGTCGCTCTACAGCAGAAACTAACACATTGTAAAGCAACTATAATCCAGTAAAATAAAAAAAAAAAAACTTGTACCCATTTTTTAACCTCTCCTATGCCAAGACCTACTGTTATTAAATTAAAATTTTGAAAGGTATTATTATCCTAAAAGACAATGCTGTGAAAGTGCTGTACTCAATATTTCAGCACATTTGGAAAACTCAGCAGTGGCCATAGGACTGAAAAAGATCAGTTTTCATTCCAATCCCAAAGAAAGGCAATGCCAAAGAATGCTCAAACTACTGCATGATTGTACTCATCTCACACACTAGCAAAGTAATAATCAAAATTCTCCAAGCCAGGCTTCAGTAGTACGTGTACCATGAACTTCCAGATGTCCAACTTGGATATAGAAAAGGCAGAGGAACCGGAGATCAAATTGCCAATATCCATTGGATCACTGAAAAAGCAAAAAAGTTCCAGAAAAAAAGTCTACTTCTGCTTTTTTGACTATGCCAAAGCCTTTGACTGTGTGGATCACAACAAACTGTGGAAAATTCTTAAAGGGATGGAAATACCAGACCATCTTACCTGTCTCCTGAGAAATCTGTATGCATATCAAAAAGCAACAGTTAGAGCTGGACATTGAACAATGGACTAGTTCCAATTTGGGAAAGGAATATGTCAAGGATCTATATGGTCACCCTGCTTATTTAACTTATATGAAGAGTACATCATGTGCAATGTTGGGCTGGATGTAGCAAAAGCTGGAATCAAGATTGCAGGGAGAAGTATCAATAACCTCAGATATGCCACCCTTATGGCAGAAAGCAAAGAAGAACCAAAGAGCCTCTTGATGAAAGTGAAAGAGGAAAGTGAAAAAGTTGGCTTAAAACTCAACATTCAAAAAATGAAGATCATGGCATCTGGTCCCATCACTTCATGTCAAATATATGGGGAAATAATGGAAACAGTGCTAGACTTTATTTTCTTGGGCTCCAAAATCACTGCAGATGATGACTGCAATCATGAAATTAAAAGATGCTTGCTCCTTGGAAGAAAAGTTATGACCAATCTAAACAACATATTAAAAAACAGAGGCATTACTTTGCCAACAAAGGTCCATCTAGTCAAAGCAATAGTTTTTCCAGTAGTCCGGGATGTGAGAGTTGGACTATAAAGAAAGCTGAGTGCCAAAGAATTGATGCTTTTGAACTGTGGTGTTGGAGAAGACTCTTGAGAGTCCCTTGGACTGCAAGATCAAATCAGTCAATCCTACCGAATATCAGTCCTGAATATTCATTGGAAGGACTGATGCTGAAGCTGAAATTCCAATACTTTGGCCACCTGATGTGAAGAGCTCACTCATTGGAAAAGACCCTGATGATGGGAGAGATTGGGAACAGGAGGAGAAGGGGACGACAGAGGATGTGATGGACAGGGAAGCCTGGTGTGCTGCAGTCCATGGGTCTCAAAGAGACTGAGCGACTGAACTGAACTGATAAGACAGGTAGTAGATGCAAGTCTTCAATGAATATTAAAAGTGGAAACATAGGTGGGGGAAATGATTTAATAGGCCAAAAAAGTAACAACTAAAATATGGGGAAAATAAACAAATGTTGAAAGGAGAAACTATTCATCCTACAGAAGCCTAAAAAAAACAAAAACATAAACCAAAAACCTTGACCTTGTAACTGATAGGCTGGATAAGGCAAAAGACTGGAGAATATATTGAAATGTATGGAACAGCTGTTTCCTCTTTCAACTCTGCACATGTGCCTATACACAGGCCAAATAATAGAGATTTATTCTTTAGAGGAGTTACATTGGAAGGAGAAAATTTGCAAACCTGAATGGTCAGATCTTCTCTTTCACCCCAGACATATTAATAGTTCACTTATATCCTTCTTAGTCTGCCAAACAGCCTCCTCAAATACCAATAAGCAAATTTGAAAAAAAAAATTATGTTAACAGATATAACACAAGAAACAGTGGGAAAATTTTTAAACCCTCAAGGTAATACAACACAACACTACATTCATTAAGAAAAAGCAATGGCCATATGCTGTATGAAAGGGCCTATAACAGTAAAAGAAAGTCTTTGAAATTAAAAGTATGGTAGGTAATTTCTAGAATATATATTAAACATTAGGTCAGAAAACACACAGAGAACTATAGTTAACATCTGTAATAACTTAAAGGAAAAGAATCTTAAAAATTATATGTATTTGCATATATTTATGAATTTTTATGTATATATATACACTACATACAAACACACACACACACATATATGTATATATTTGGAGAAGGAAATGGAAGTTACCCTGGTATTTCTGCCTAGGAAATCCCATGGACAAAGGAGCCTGGTGGGCTAGAGTCTGGGGGACCACAGAGAGTCAGAAGCAACTGAGCACATATTTACATATAACTGAATCACTTTGCTATACACCTGAGACTAAGACAACATTATGAATCAACTATATATATCATTTTTCAAAAAAGGGAAATACAGTAAAAGAAAAATCACACAAAGAGAAGGAAAATGTAAAAGATTGAAATTAGGAAAAAAATATTCAAAACATTAATACAGAGAGTCCAACATTTCTCTTCTAGCTATTTCAGATAGGAGAAACATTTTTATACAAAATACAGTATTTTAGATTATTCCTGAATGAAACTGTTTTCAGGTTAAAGTATATATCAAGTGCCCAGTAGAGTGAATTAAAGGAGACTTGCTCTAAGGACACAATATTCCACAGTTCAGAATGTGATAGATAACAGGCAAGAGGATTAAAATCAGAAACAAAAATTGCAAATATATATTAGTGAAACTCATAATGACTCTAGCCTTTTTCCCAATAATTCTGAAAAGTAAAAACAGAATGATATCGTTAAGGAAATGCATTTTAAGCTAGAAATCTATTTCTAACTAGACGACCAATCTAGTGTGAGGCGGAAATGATACAAAATGAATAAAAAATGTATTGCCTTATACTTCATCTACAGGAAGACTACTGGAGAATGTCAGACCCACACTAGAGCTTTATTCTGGGTAATATCACTTCCCACTCTCTGCAAAGCTTTACTTTAATTCTTTCTTTTTCTCTAGCCAACTATTTAATTTCTCATCCGGCACTGATACTTATTTTAAAATGGCTTGACTCCATAGGCAAATTTGATTCAGATATTGTGTCCCCAGGACTATTCAGTAAAGAAAGTGCTTAGATCAACCATTTAGAGAATTTTTTACTCATGATGGGCATCAGATAGACTCATATATATTCACAGTGGACATGCATCAAATTTAAAGGGAAAAAAAATGATACTTAAATCAAAGTACCCTTACCCTGTTTCCATGATCACAGGAGATTTCAGACAAAATGTAGTTTTGTCTGTGACCTATAGAAACAGGTATTACAGTCAGCTTTATAATAATACATTTGTTTATAAGTTAATAAATTGAAATCCTTATTTATAAATATGTGAATAAAAACAAACTTATGAATCACTGATAATTTTTCTAGCAATTTTCTCAATTTTTACTAAAATTTTTTTCAAATGAATAGTTTTAACTCACTGAATTGACATTTTTATCATCCACTATTCACTAAAAAAGAGACATTACTTTGCCAACAAAGGTCCATCTACTCAAAGTTGGTTTTTCCAGTAGTCATGCATGGATGTGAGACCTGGACTGTAAAGAAAACTGAGCACCAAAGAATTGATGCTTTTGAAATGTGGTGTTGGAGAACACTCTTGAGAGTCCCTTGGACTGCAAGGAGATCAAACCAGTCCATCCTAAAGGAAATCAGTCCTGAACATGCATTGGAAGGACTGATGCTGAAGCTGAAACTCCAATACTTTGGCCACCAGATGCGAAGAACTGACTCATTGCAAAAGACCCTGATGCTGGGAAAGATTGAAGGCAGGAGGATAATGGGGCAACAGAGGATAAGATGGGTGGCATCACTGACTTGATAGACATAAGTGTGAGCAGCCTTCAGGAGCTGGTGATGGACAGGGAAGCCTGGCATGCTGCAATCTGTGGGGTTGCAGAGTCAGACAGGACAGCGACTGAACTGAATTGATTCACTAAATCCATAGGGTATATCAATCATATTAATTTAATAGGTTTCTTTTAGAGATCTAAATTAGCTTGTAGAGTCAAATATACCCATTCCTTTTTCAAAATAAGTTTCAGGTGTACAGCCTTAAAATTCAACACAAATATATACTACAAAGTAATCACCATCACGTCTTTTACCATTCACTGTTGTACATTTTACTCCCTTCACCTACTTTGCTCAGCCCCCAACCCTCTTGCTATCTGGTGATCACTAATTGGCTCAATGTATCTATGAATTTGTTTTGTTTAATTTTGTTTGTTCATTTGTTTTTGTTTTGTTTTTTTATTTCATTTTATTTTTTTGTTTGTTTTTTAACTTTATTTTACTTTACACTAGGCATAATACCCACAAGGTCCATCCCTATTGTTCAAAATGACAGACGTTTACTTGTTACGGCTGAATAGTATTCCACTGAATATATTTCAACCACATCTTCTTTAATTATTCTTCCATCAATGGGTGCTTATTTTTTAAAACATTTTTATATTCTAAATAATGCTGTAATGAACATAAAGATACATATATCTTTTTAAATTAGTGATTTTCGTGTTTTCAGAAGTGAAATATCTGAGTCATGTGGTAGACCTGAGTGTAAAACCTGAAACCATAAAATTCCTAGAAGAAAACATAGGGGTAGCCTCATTAACACTAGTCTTAGCAGTGTATCTGACTCCAAAGACAGGGGAAACAAAAGCAAAAATAAGCAAATAGGACTGTATCAAACTAAAGAGCTTCTTTTCAGCAAAGGAAACCAGAAAAAAAATGAAAAGCTCTATACAGTCAGCAAAAACAAGACCAGGAGCTGACTATGGCTGAGATCATGAGCTCCTTACTGCCAAATTCAGACTTAAATTGAAGAAAGTAGGGAAAACCACTAGACCATTCAGGTATGACCTCAATCGAATCCCTTATGATTATACAGTGGAAGTGAGAAATAGATTTAAGGGTCTAGATCTGATAGATAGAGTGCCTGATGAACTATGGACAGAGGTTCATGACATTGTACAGGAGACAGGGATCAAGACCATCCCCATGGAAAAGAAATGCAAAAAAGCAAAATGGTTATCTGAGGAGGCCTTACAAATAGCTGTGAAAAGAAGAGAAGTGAAAAGCAAAGGAGAAAAGGAAAGATATAAGCATGTGAATGCAGAGTTCCAAAGAACAGCAAGAAGAGATAAGAAAGCCCTCCTCATCGATCAATGCAAAGAAATAGAGGGAAAAAAAAGAATGGGAAATAGTAAAGATCTCTTCAAGAAAATTAGAGATACCAAGGGAACATTTCATGCAAAGATGGGCTCGATAAAGGACAGAAATGGTATGGACCTAGAAGAAGCAGAAGATATTAAGAGGTGGCAAGAATACACAGAGAAACTGTACAAAAAAGATCTTAATGACCAAGATAATCATAATGGTGTGATCAATCACCTAGAGCCAGACATCCTGGAATGTGAAGTCAAGTGGGCCTTAGAAAGCATCAAATAAAGCTAGTGGAGGTGATGGAATTCCAGTTGAGCTATTTCAAATCCTGAAAGATGATGCTGTGAAAATGCTGCACTCAATATGCCAGCAAATTTTGAAAACTCAGCAGTGGCCACAGGACTGGAAAATGTCACTTTTCATTCCAATCCCAAAGAAAGGCAATGCCAAAGAATGCTCAAACTACTGCACAGTTGCACTCATCTCACATGNGGCAGGTCAGGTGGTCTGGGAGTCCCATTTCTTTCAGAATTTTCCACAGTTTATTGTGATCCACACAGTCAAAGGCTTTGGCATAGTCAATAAAGCAGACATAGATGTTTTTCTAGAACTCTCTTGCTTTTTCTGTGATCCAGTGAAATTTGGCAATTCGATCTCTGGTTCCTCTGTCTTTTCTAAATCCAGCTTGAACATCTGGAAGTTCATGGTTCACGTAGCCTGGTTTGGAGAATTTTTAGCATTATTTTGCTAGCATGTAACTCCTCAGTTAGCTGACAGTTAAACCTCAAACAGAAATGAAAGCCTGCATCCAAGGATGATGCCAAAGACCAGACACGCATCCCCACAACCCAGAACTTAGATGCAACTCCAAAACAAATTAAGAAAACCCCAGATAAGCTAGAATTCCCTTTCTGCTCTGCCAGAGGCATAGAAACTCAAGAAAATTAAAGAAAGTTGTGTTTTTCATGCCCTGAAATCAATACCCACGATATAGTCTGAGCAAACAAGGCATTTTCATAAAAAGAGAAGCATAGACCCCGGCTAGAAGATACATGGAGTGAATACGCTGTGTTGCAGACTTTCTATGGCGGTCAAGGCCTTTGAAGTCTGCAGAGGTGGAGAGGACATCATGAATGGCCAGTGGTCTTGTAATATTAACTGACCAAGTGGTCTTGTAATATTAACTGGCTATGCTGGTTAAGGTGATACCCAATGCCTAACAAGCTGATTGCTATAATAAGGTGGCACTAGGAGTAAAGAGCCCTCCTGCCAATGCAGGAGACGCAACAGATGTGGTTTTGATACTGGGTCAGGAAGGTCCCCTAACGTAGCAAATGGCAACCCGCTCCAGTGTTCTTGCCTGGAAAAATTCCATGGACAGAGGAGTCTAGCGGGCTACAGTCCACAAGGTCGCAAAGAGTTGGACACGACCAAGCAGGCGCGCCTGTGTGCGCGCGTGCACACACACACACACACACACACACACACACACAGACACACACACGCCAATTTAAAAGAGTAACCAGAGTTCTTTACTCCTCGCATCTGTAGCAGTTTGACCCTGGGGATCCTTCTTGCTGGGTGACTTCCTCCACACAGTCATTCAGGGACCTGGATACAAGGCATGCCGGTGCAAGGTGGGACATTGTAACAACACAGAGAATTGCTAATGAAGGGATCTTTCTATTCCCACTGGCCAGGTGCTTCCTGAGTGCCGGGCACTGTGCTGAGACTCACTATCCCATCCTCACTACAGCACTGTGTGAAGAAGCTGAGGGCCAGAAAGGTTCATGCCGAGCGAACCAGATTCTACACCACGCTATTCGCCACCAGGCTCTTGATATGTGCTGATATTGTTCTCCTGAGAGGTGACAGTTAATTCAGAAACATGAAGAGCAAAACTGAATTTTCTCACCAGGNCATCCTCACTACAGCACTGTGTGAAGAAGCTGAGGGCCAGAAAGGTTCATGCCGAGCGAACCAGATTCTACACCACGCTATTCGCCACCAGGCTCTTGATATGTGCTGATATTGTTCTCCTGAGAGGTGACAGTTAATTCAGAAACATGAAGAGCAAAACTGAATTTTCTCACCAGGAATGAAGGGAAAGAAATGCAAGAGAAATGCTCTGGTAGAATTGCAAAAGACTCTGGCCATGTAAATGCTTTTTTGCTATATTGCATTAATATGAACAGTAAATAAGCAGTTTATGGGGAAAATTGAATATATTAAAATTTATTCATGAAATAACAAGAAAAAATAGCCACTGATTAATGGAGCACTGGCCAATATAGCCTGTAAATTGTGAGTCTGCAGGCTCCATTTTCTACATTATGAGAATTCTAATGTGTGAAGTCGCTCAGCACATTAGTGGTGTTCCCAACCAAATGCTCCTGTACTCTGGGTGGTTCTACTTATAATTTTTCTTAGCACTTTCATCAGAAAGCAGCAGCATACAACTCAAGCCTCGGACAATAGTAATTAATAATAAAAATAGTCGAGAGCAAACTCTCACCGAGCATTGTGCAGACACTGCTCAAAACGCATGCACTGATTCATTTACCCTTTACGTTCACCCAACATGACAGGCCCTTCCGTTATCTCCATTTCATAGGTGAGAGCACCAAGACCCTGGGAGATTAACATCCTTATGAAGGTTGCTTTTATGTGTCAGCTTGGCTGGGCCATAGTGCCCAGATATTTGGTCAAACATTATTCTGGATGTTTCTGTGAGGGTGTTTTTGGAAGAGATTTACGTTTAGATCAGTGGACTCTGAGCAAAGCAGACTGCCCTCCATCACGCCGGGTGATCCTCACCCAGTCAGTTGAAGGCCTGGAAAGATGAGAACGCTGACCTCTCTCTGAGCAAGAAGAAGGTCTGCCAGCTGAGTGCCTGTGGCCTTCTCTGTGGACCGGCTCTTCCCGGTTCCCTAACAGGCTGCCTTTGCACTTGACGTGCGCCTCTTCCCTTTGTGTCCAGCCCGTTGGCCTTCCCCATCAGATTTAGGACTTGCCAACCCTCCACAATCACACAAGTCAATCACTTAGAATAAATCGCTTCCTGTCAGTTCACATCCTGTTATTTCTGTCTCTTTGGAGAACCCCAGCTGATACACTTGCCTAAAGTTATATTCTCAGTAAATGGTAGATCTGGCTTTCCACCCTGCAGTCTGGTCCTGGGATCCACGCTCTTTTTTTGGCCACATCAGGTCTTAATCGCAGCTCACGAGATCTTCGTTGCAGCTCACAAGCTGCTCTCTAGTCGTGGCCTGTGGGCTCTGCAGTATGTGGGCTCGGTTGTCCCACAGAACGGGGAATCTTAGTTCCCCGATCAAGGATCAGACCGATGTCCCCTGCATTGGAAGGCAGATTCTTAAGCACTGGACCACCAGGGGAGCCGCCTGGAATCCATGCTCTTGATGGGAGCTGTCCTGTTAGCCCTTACCAGTGCAGTTGGTAACCTTTTTTAGGCTAATAGTGATAGCTTTCCCTCACTTCTTCCTATTAACTGACCATATTGGTTAAGATAATGCAAGTCGCCTAAAAAGCTAGTTGCCATAATAAACAAACCCCACGTATCAGAGGCCAACCACAATAGACCCTTACTTCTTACATCTGCAGCAGCTTGACAGGAGTCATCCTGGTTGCCAGGTGACCTCCCTTCACGCACTCATTCAGGGACCCAGCAGCTAGAGGCTCTGCCATCTTGAACACTGTAGCTTCCAAGGTCACCCCGGGGCTTGACTCCGTTCCAGCTAGCCCGAAAGGGAAAGGAGCATGGTAGATCACGCATGAGGATTTCTATAATCACTGTTGCTAAGGAGCTTTTTGTTAAAACAGTTAGGCAAGCAGTTTGAACTCTGTTTTTCCGAAATTACTTTATGTGGCTGTGTCGCTCATTTATTGTTCATTTTAAAGAATGCAATTCTTTTAAAGTAACATTTAAAAGCACATCTTAAAGTCACTTGTTTATTTCATTTTATTTCACACTCAGATTAACAGGCTGTAAATTGAGGGGCAGGTGTACTTCTTAATGAATCAAGCAAATTGAATAGAAGGGCTGCTTTTTATAGAGGATAGAAAGAAGTTTGGAGGTGAAGTTGGGGCAAGACTGTGGAGGGCATTGAGTGCCAGGCCAAGGGGCTTGGACTCTTTCCTTTGTTGTTGCGGTTGTTCAGTTGCTAAATGGTGTCCCACTCTTGGCGGCTCCATGGATGATAGCACGCCAGGCTCCTCTGTCCTCCACTGTCTCCTGGAGTTTGCTGAAATTCATGTCCATTGAGTCCACTGAGTCAGTGATGCTGTCTAACCTTCCTGTCCTCTGCCCCCTTCTTCTCCTTTTGCCTTCAATCTTTCCCAGCATCAGAGTCTTTTCCAGTGAGTCGGCTCTTCATAGCAGGTGGCTGAAGTATCGGAGTTTCAGCGTCAGTCCTTCCAATGAATATTCAGGACTGATTTTCTTGAGATTCACTCGTTTGACCTCCTTGCAGTCCAAGGGATTCTCAAAAGTCTTCTCCAGCACCGCAATTTGAAAGCATCAGTTCTTCAGCGCTCAGCCTTCTTCAAGGTCCAGCTCTCACATCTATACACGACTATAGGAAAAAAACATATCTTTGACTAGACACATGTTTGTCAGCACAGTGATGTCTGCTTTTCAATACACTGTCTAGGTTTGCCATAGCTTTCCTTCCCAGGAGCATGCATCTTTTTCCTTTGGGAGATCTCAAATTCTTACTCCTCCTCTAAACTGATGGTCCTTATTCTCTATACTAACTAATCATAGGTAATGTTCACCACCATATATGAGTATTAACTATTATTAAATATTTAACATAAGTATTAAATACTTGTATTAAATCTTATTTGTTTTTCATTTCCTCTCCTCCCTCCACACCCATCACTTGGATAAACTGCATGTATCTCAGGGGCAGGATCATGACTAACACTATCTCTAAACACTGAGCAAGCCCAGCAGAACATCTCATAGGTGACGTTAAGGACTACATCCTTTTGAAATTCAAGAGATGTTCCTGCATCTTCACCATGGATATTATTTCCTCCTAAAATGTAATATGTTTTAAGTTAAAAATATGAATGATGTCTTAAGACTTCTAATGACTTTATAAGCTACCATATTCTGGCATTCTCACCAAAATGACCTACCCAGTTATGCTTTCTGGTTTGAGGATTTCACCCTTTGACTCTTTTCACATCATGAAACCGAGCTGTCATCACCTTTGACATCCCATTCTTTGAAATGTCTGTTATTAGAGAGGGAAGCTCTTTTTATCAGCCTCTTTATATTTCCCCTTCACTTCCATCACTAAGATTAGCCGTCAGCTGATATTTTTTCGCACTTTTGGAGGGGGAAGCAAAGCATCAAAAAAAATGCATCAAAAATTTAATGGATAAGGAATGACTGTGAAAGTTGCTCAGTCATGTCCGACTCTTGGCGACCTCATGGACTATACAGTCCATGGGATTTTCCAGGCCAGAATACTGAAGTGGGTAGCCCTTCCCTTCTCCAGGGGATCTTCCCAACCCAGGGATCGAACCCAGGTCTCGCGCATTGCAGGCAGATTCCTTACAAGGTAAGCCACAGAGGAAGTCCAGGGAATGACTAGTAGAGACCAAAGTCCTGTCTGTGCTGGTGGTCAGTGAGGGCCCCTCACTCACAGGCTGAGAAACTAGCTCCCACCGACGAGCCTGGGACTTGAATTCATGACTCAGAAAAATTACAAATGACCTTGTATCACAGATCTGGGATTTGCAAATAATCGAAACAACGCATGCTGACTCTGGAGGCGCCAAGTGTCTCGGATTCAACAGTAACGTGACTGTAGCCCTGCTACCAAGTTACTAAGCTGTGTGGCTTTGTGTGTGTCAGATGGGATACATGTCTGAATGGATTTGCACACAAATATGAGTGTGGGCACGTATGCATTTTCAAGTTTTTCACCGCTGCATGACAGCCACCTCAAACAATGGGTAACAAGAACCATCGTTTCTTCTCTCACTCAGTTCTGGGACTGACTGAACTCAGCTGGGCAGTTCTCACTGGAGACCCACTCCTGGCTGCAGTCAGCTTGTGAGTGGAGCCAGAATCATCGCAAAGACCTGTTCACCCACATGCCCAGGGTTTGTACTGGGAAGACTCACAAGAGATGGGAGCTAGGGCTGGAAGACAGGCAGCCTCTTGAGCGTTTCGATCCCTATTTGATTTCTCTGCGTAGTTGCTCTAGGACGGTGGCCTCAGTGTGGCTGGACTTTAACACAGTAGCTTAGCACTCCGAGGGCTTCCCTGGTCGCTCAGACACTGAAGAATCCACCTGCAATGCAGGAGACCTGGGTTCAATCCCTAGGTCAGGGATCTGACCCCAGTGGCCTGACTCTAGAGTCCCCATTCTCAATTATCATACTAGAGGGACACTTGGTGTGAGTGAATTAAAAAAAAATATTTTTGGGGGGGGCTGCACCATATAGAATGCAGTATCTTAGCTCCTGACCAGGGGCTGAGCTTGTACTTCCTGCATTGGAATCACAGCATCTTCACCATCAGGGAAGTTCCAAGAGAGAATATTTTTCACTGTTAAAACCCTCTTTTAAAACGAATATACCCTTCTGCCTATCCTCAGTTAGTAAGAAACCAAGCTGATGGAATCACGCTTCTGAGTCTGCAAAGCTGAAGACCAGCCCCCAGGACCTGGTGACTTCAGGCAGGTGATGCCACACCCATCAAGAAGGCTTCCTTGGCACCTGCTCCGTCCCGGTACCTTCAGGTTGCAAAATAAAAACCTAGCGTATTTGTATAAGGAGAGAAAAAGAGCTTGTCAGAGACCGTGCATGTCCTTGGAGCATCTTCAGGCCAGACGGCACACGGGCAGGAACAAACGGGTCCTGTTGTGATGGAAGCAACTGGGGGAGGTCCTGGAGGGGCTCGGACCTCAGCCTTGGGAAGGGCCCCAGCAGCAGCTGATCCTCTACCGCACATCAGGCTGAGAAAAACACCTCTCCGGGAAAAGAAAGAAAAACCTGCCCAAGTGCAGCTGCCAGCCTCCCAATAATTCGATGTGGAGGATTGTTGCTGAGATGAATGGAAGCTACCACATGGTCACTGCCAGGAACGGTTGCCGTCTTTGCCTAGCTACACTAGGAGACTCGAGAGTTCTTGGTGGACCCACACATGCTTGTTTTTAATTAAAATGTGCTGAGTGAACTGTTCGCTACACTGAAATAATGAAGAAAAGCAACAAAGACACTCGGCTAATTGACGGCTCCAAACATTCTATCTTATACCCTTCAGTTATGGTAATGGAGAGTCACAATAGTTCGGGTTGAAACAATAATTACACGGCGCAGTTACATAGTAACCTAAGAGGTAGATAAAGTGTTACAAATAACTACAGCAGCAAGCCGCGCAAACGGGTCAAAGGACTGGGAATTCATTTACTCAGTCTTTATTCCAACAAGTACATGTCGGGTGAGTACTGCTCAGTATATGCCAGGCTCTCACAGGCTCACACTTGTGATGAAATAGGCCTAGTGTTTTCAAGCACACATTTTGTTTCAGACAGCACGCTCTGTGAGTGTCAAGGTGCTGTGCAGGTTATCTCTCCAACCACCGGATGAAACCAAACAGCAAGCAACTTTTGAAAAGGGGAGATTATAATTTTAAACAATTTCAGAAGCCAGTTTCTGTGAAGGCAGAGACTCTGGCCAGGATCTTGACAAATTATGTGTTACTCAGTGCACAAGAAGCTAGCATGGCTGCCTGAAGGGAAAACTTGTCCCGGGACTGTGTACACAGACCGAGGCCAAAGGGCGGCCCGACTCCAGGCAGGCCCAAAACAGGGGGTTGGCTGGAAGCCTTTCCGAAGACCACAGCCGACTTTCAACTGTGTGGCAACCAGAATTCTGGCCAAAAGGAGCAGTGACGGAAACTGCCACCTATCTGGGTCTTTTGGAGATTAATCCCTTGGCTGTGTCGTCTCTGATGGATGAAGATAATTCAGAGGACACTCTTGCTCTTAACTGGAGGGGCAGGGTATCGAAGAGGTAAATTAACTCCAGTGCATTTAGAGTTTATTTACAACTAAGCTGCAAAGCCTCCATCTCATCCATATTCAATCAGACGAAATTGTGGCTCATCCAAGACAAGACATGAGCCAAATTTGGGGCGAGGCGAAGGGTGACATCATCTGAAAGGGCTGGAAATGAAGTGCAAATTTGAATACCATCTTTATATAAGTGATAATTAAAGCTGTGAGACTCAGTGTGGGCCAAGAGAGAAAGTCAATAAAAATGAGGAAAACAGTGTCCCAAGCTACATGGTGCTTCTGAAACGGAGGTTTTAAAAAATAAGCTGGTTGGGGGCAAGATTTTCTTTCCTCTCAAATGATCTGAAGACAAATCCAGGTCACTTGTGAGGAAGACTCATTTTCTTGCAGAGAGTCACTGAATCCCTTGCCTGTTAGAGCAGAGGCGCTTTCTGGTAAGACTTAACATTTCAAGGAAATGTTACTTCATTTAGTTTGAGGTAAACCATTCTTTCTCCCCAGAGAGATCATTTTGGTAAATAATAACAAAGAGAATGACCCATTCAAGCTGATACATGCTTGTCCTTTTCAAGATGGGTGTTAAATTTGGGCTGGGAACGTGTTGCTTTATCTGGTTTTGCAGTGATTTCACTCATGCAGTGAAGAGACAGCTTCTCTTTTCCTAACTGGGTCTGATCATCGCAACAGCAGCATAACTAAAGTAAATGCAACACGCGTCAAGTCCAAAGAAGACAGCTCGGAAGGAATCATTCATGTGAAGAGGGCAGCATTTGCCCTAATCATCCCTCCAAAGATCTATGGCTTAGGGCTTGCTTTCTCTCTATTTTTTTTAACTACCAGCTCTCCAGACCATAGAAACTTCCAAACCACTGTTCCTCAGTAGTGTGGGCACAGAGGGACCCTCACTCTGAGCGGCAGATATTACGGGTTGAATAGTGTGTGTGTTAGTCACTCAGTCATGCCCGACTCTCTGCGACCTCATGGACTGTAGCCCACCAGTTTCCTCTGCCCATGGAACTTTCCAGGAAATACTGGAGTGGGTAGCCATTCCTTCTCCAGGGGGATCTTCCCAACCCAGAGATTGAACATGGGTCTCCTGCATTGAAGGCAGATTCTTTACCATCTGAGAGACCAGGTAAGGCTAAATAGGGTCTCCTTAAATTCATATGTGGAAGTTCTAACCCTTAGTACCTCTTGAGAAATCTGTATGCAGGTCAGGAAGCAACAGTTAGCACTGGACATGGAACAACAGACTGGTTCCAAATAGGAAAAGGAGTAGGTCAAGGCTGTATANGAAAGAAATAGGAATACCAGACCACCTGACCTGTCTCTTGAGAAACCTGTATACAGGTCAGGAAGCAACAGTTAGAACTGGGCATGGAACAACAGACTGGTTCCAAATAGGAAAAAGGAGTACGTCAAGGCTGTATATTGTCACCCTGCTTATTTAACTTATATACAGAGTACATTATGAGAAATGCTGGACTGGAAGAAGCACAAGCTGGAATCAAGATTGCTGGGAGAAATATCAATCACCTCAGATATGCAGATGACACCACCCTTATGGCAGAAAGTGAAGAGGAACTAAAAAGCCTCTTGATGAAAGTGAAAGAGGAGATTGAAAAAGTTGGCTTAAAGCTCAGTATTCAGAAAATGATGATCATGGCATCTAGTCCCATCACTTCATGGGAAATAGATGGGAAAATAGTGGAAACAGTGTCAGACTTTATTTTTGGGAGCTTAAAATCACTGCCTATGGTGACTTCAGCCATGAAATTAAAGGACACTTACTCCTTGGAAGAAAAGTTATGACCGACCTAGATAGCATATTGAAAATTGGAGACATTAGTTTGCTAACAAAGGTCTGTCTAGTCGAGGCTATGGTTTTTCCTGTGATCATGTATGGATGTGAGAGTTGGACTGTGAGGAAGACTGAGCACAGAAGAATTGATGCTTTTGAAGTGTGGTGTTGAAGACTCTTGAGAGTCCCTTGGACTGCAAGGAGGTCCAAACAGTCCATTCTGAAGGAGATCAGCCCTGGGATTTCTTTGGAAGGAATGATGCTGAAGCTGAAGCTCCAGTACTTTGGCCACCTCATGCGAAGAGTTGACTCACTGGAAAAGGCTCTGATACTGGGAGGGATTGCAGTCAGGAGGAAAAGGGGACGACAGAGGATAAGATGGCTAGATGACATCACTGACTCAATGGGCGTGAGTCTGAGTCAACTCCGGGGATGGTGATGGACAGGGAGGCCTGGTGTGCTGCGATTCATGGGGTTGCAAAGAGTTGGACACTTCCAAGCGACTGAACTGACTGACTGACTGGAAGTTGAATCAAGATAGTGGACTAGTAGGATGTGAAGCTCATGTCCTCCCATGAATATATCAAAAACATACTTACATGTGCAGTTATGCTCACAGATTATCTACTGAGTACTGGCAGGAGACCTCAGGCATCTGAAAGTGCAAGAAAATCTCCATGTAACTAGGTAGGACAAAAGAAGAAAGAAAAAGAGAGAAGTTAGGATGGGACTGACACTCCCTAGAGAGCTATGAAAAAGGAAATGTTCTCTCACTCTGGGAAGTCTCCTTACCAGAAGGCAGATCAGCTTCGACAGAGGGGCAGCTTCAGAGCCACAGAAGAGAGGAGAGCAGCCAGTTTGTGGCAACCCATTTGTGGCAGCCAAAATGGAGAGAAACCTGCAGAGAATGGTCATTGCCTCTGCTCTGCACTCCCCAACTTGAGACACATGCTCACTGGTGCAGGAGGGGTCTCAGTGCAGAGTCTCAGGCTTTGTAGCTCAGACCCAGGGAGAGGACTGGGGTTGCCAAAAAGAAACAGACTGAAAGGGTTGAAGTCTGGTGTGACCACAACTAAATGTGTAGGCAGAGGATGTCTGGTTGACTTTAGAGGCCAGATGCCATTGTTTGGAGGATGCATGAGGGGGGAGGGGCAGGACCCTCCACTGCAACCTTTTTCCCCCCCGAGCTGGCTCCTAGGCAACAGGACACCACCTGCAGTAACTTTGGTAGCAGATGCCAGCCACTGCCATGGACTCCAGGAGCAGTCATGAGCCACTGCTACTGTGGGCTCCAGGCATGCACACAAGCTGCTACCACCACTGAGAACTCTGGAAATGGGCACCCAGCCACCACATCTGCACACCTGCAACAAAGGTAACATGGCCAGCACACACCAAGGAAAAAGGCAGAGGCATTCACACTGAAAACAGCCTTCACACGAAAAATATTAAACCCACATATGCTACACCCATGTTCAATCCCTGGTTCAGGAAGATACCCTGTGAGGAGGGCACAGCAACCCGCTCCAGTATTCTTGCCTGGAGAATTCCATGGGCAGAGGCGTTTGATGGGCTACAGTCAATAGGGTCACAAAGAGATGGACACTTTCAATTGAGTAATATTTTCACTTTCAATTTCTTTCCATACATGTTAGACATGCTGGCACATATACATAATCCTCAAAGACCACAGTAGACAGTTGTTTCTCCTAAACTTACAGAGTAAGAGAAATAAAATGAAGCAGAGGAACCACTCTCAGTTAAAAGACCAAGAGACTTCCCCTGAAATAACAAATAATTAACAGACCTGCACTGATTTCACAAAAGAGATAATGAAAATACTGAAGGAATTAAGAAAGTCTATTGACAGAAAGGCAGACTACTATAAAAAAACTATCAATGTAAATTATAAAGAGGAGTCAGGAGAAATTAGGAAACTAATTTGTCAAAGTGAAAACTGAGCTAAAAGCAATGAATAACAGAATGAATCATGCAGAAGCACGAATAAGTGACGTGAAAGATATAATTGTGGAAAGAACCCAATCAGAACAACAGGCAGGAAATCAGATTTAAAAAATGAAAAGCAATGTATGAGACCTTTGAAATAATATAAAGCATGCAAATCTATTCATAACAAGACCCCAGAACACGAAGAAAGAGAAAAGGAGAGCAAAAATGTATTTGAAGAAAATATGGCTGAAAACATCCCCAAACTAAAGAAGAACGTGGAAACCTAAGTACGGAAAGCACAGAGGGTCCCAAATAAGACAAACTCAAACAGATCTTCACCAAGACATATTTTAATTTAAACGGAAAAACTTAGCGGATTCCCAAGGCAAGAAGAGGAAAATAGAGTTAATTACAAGGGAACTATCGTAAGTTATCAGCTGATTTCTCTATAGAAAGGTTGCAGGCCAGAAAGAAGTAGAAAGACATATTTAAAATCCTAAAAGGGAAAAATATGCAACCTGGAATACTCTCTATGTATTCTATATAGCAATATTTATTATCAGTTAGAATAGGAGAGAGAAAAAGAATTTCTCAGACAAGCAGAAACTAAAAGAATTCAGCAATACTAAACCTATCCTAAAAGAAATATTAGAAGATTTTTCTCTAAACTGAAAAGAAGAATCTATAGGAAAGATAAAATCACCCTTGAAAGTAAATCATTTAGATAAGCTAATACACAGATCTTTAAAATCAGTATATTTTTGTGAAAACAATGATAACCACAATGAATGGCAAAAGGATATACATGAAGGTGTGAAGGAGGACATCAAAATCATAAAATGTGGGGAAGGAGAGTAAGAAAATGTTGATTCTATTATGTTTTAAAGTATTTCTAGTTATGTCTATATGACTATCAGTCTAAAGCATTTCTAGAAGGTGTTTATGTCTATATGAGTATCAGTCTAAAGCAAGTAGCTATAGGTAGAGGATAGACTGCTTGAAAAACAGGGTAACCAGAAATCAAAAACATAAAATAGATTCACAGAAACCACAAAAAAGAAAATACAAGCAGGAAATAAAAAGAAATCATCAGGCCACACACACACACGCAAACTGAAAGGTACAAAGAAGAAACACAGAGTCAACAGGAAAACAAGGTTTAAAATGGCAATATACAAATATCTATCAATAATTACCTTAAATGTCAATGGGCTAATATTCTGCCTCCTGTAAATGTGTTATCATACTTTCATAATTTAAAAGGAAAAAAATGTCAATGGGCTAAATGCTCCAATCAAAACACAAACAGTAGCAGATTGGATTAAAAAAAAAGAGAGAGAGCTTATAATATACCTTCTCCAGAGACCAAAGACACACACACAGATTCAAAGTATGGGAACAGTAAAGATATTTTATGTAAACAGAAATGACAAAAATCACAAGAAAGCAAGAGTCACAATATTCATATCAGACAAAAAAGACTTTAAAACAAAGGGCATAGAAAAAGGTAAAGAGGACATTATATAATGATAAAATAATAAAAGAAGAGAGTTTTACACTCATTAAGATATATGCCCCTAATATAGGGTCACCCAAATACATAAAATAATAACAGATGAAAAGGGAAAAATTGACAGGAATACAATAATAGAAGGAGACTTTAACATCCTACTCACATCAATGGACAGATTTTCTAGACAGAAAATCAATAAGGCAAGAGAGCTCTTATGATAAAATAGGACAGTTAGACTTACCTGATTGGATTTTATTAACAAAAAACTCAGAGTATACATTCTTTTCACTTGCACATGAAACATTCTCTAGGATTGATGACATACCAGGGAACAAAAGAAGCCCTAGCAAATTTAAGAGTACAGAAATTATCTCAAGCATCTCTTCTGGTCATAATGACATGAAACTAGAAATAACCACAAAAATAAATGGGGGGGGGGGAATGATTACATGTAGACTAAGCAACATCCTACTTAAAAAAAAGCATCAATGATAAAGAGGACATTTAAAAATACCTTGAGGCAAATGACAATGAAAACACACATATACAACATCTATAGTGTCCACTTAAAGCATTCTTGGAGGGAAGTTTATAGTGATACAGACTTTCTTCAAGAGACAAGAAAAATCTCAAACAACTTAACCTACTACTTAAAAGAATTAGGGGAAAAAAAAAGAAAGAAGAGAAAAATCAACAGAAGGAAGGAATGATAAAGATCAGAGAGGAAATAAAGATTTTTTTTAAAGGAGGGAAAAAAATCAATAAAACCAAGAACTGGTTCTTTGAAAAAAGAAAATTGATATACCTCTGGCCAGGCTCACCACGGATAAAATAGAGAGAAGCCAAGTAAAATAAGATGTGAGAAAGGAGACGTGACAACAAATATTGCAGAAATAGACAACCCAGAAGGAGTGGACAAGTTTCTAGAAACATAGAGCCCAACAAAATTGAATCAAGAAATAGATAATTTGAACAGATCAAACATCAGAAGTGAAATAGAATCTGTAATTTAAAAAAAAAAAAAAAGAAAAGAAAACTCCTTACAAACTTCCAGGACCATGTGGTTTCATAGGCAAATTCTACTGAACATAAAAAGAAGAATGTATACTGATCCTTCTCAAACTTCAAAAACATTGGGATACTCCCAACAACATTCTATGAAGCCACCACCAGGCTGACACCAAAACCAGACAAAGACACCACTAAAAAAAGAAAATTACAGTCCAATATCTGTAATGAATATAGACGCAAAAATTCTCAACAAAATATTAGCAAGCCAAATCTAACAACACATAAAAAGATTATATACCACAACCAAGCTGTATTTATCCCAAATCACAAGGATAGTTCACACATGCAAATCAATGTCATACACATCAAAAATAAACAAAAGCATATGATCATCTTAACTGATACTGACAAAGCAATTGACAAAATTCAACATCCATTCTTAACAACTCTTATCAAAGTGGGTATAGAGGTAATATATTTCAACATAATAAAATATGAGAAGCCCACAGCCAATATAATATTCAACAGTGAAAAGCTGAAATTCTTCCTGCTAAAATCTAGGACAATGCCAGTGTTGCTATTCTCCCCTCTTCTATTCAATATAGTAATGGAAGTCTTAGCCACAGCAGTCAGACAGGAAAGAGAAGTAAATGGCATCCAAAATGGAAGGGAAGAGGCAAAATTATCATTAAATGCAGATGACATGATACTACATATAGAAAACCCTAGGGACTCCACACAAAACTATCAGCACTGATAGACAAATTTAGTGAGGTAGCAGGATTCAAGATTAATATACATAAATTGGTTGCATTTATTTATACCAACAATGAAATATCCCAAAGGGAAAGTTAAACACAAAAATCTTTTAAAATTGCACTCCTCCCAAACTAAAATATTTGGGAATAAACCTGACCAAGAAGATGAAAGACATACACTGAGAACTATACAAATTTAATAAAGGAAATTGATGGTGATTCAAAGAAATGGAACAATATACCATGCTCTTGGATTGATAGAATTAATATTGTTAAAATGGCCATACTACCCGAAGCAAACTACTGATTTAGTGAAATTCCTATTAACTTACCCATGACATTTTTCACAGAACTAGAATAATCCTAAAATTTAAATGGAACCATAAAATACCTAGAAATGAATATAATATTGTAAATCAACTGTATAATCATGAAGAATTTGATTTATGTCATACCTGAATGGCCTAGTGATTTCCCCTACTTTATTCAGTTTAAGTTTGAATTTTGCAATAAGGAACTCATAACCTGAGCCACAGTCAGCTTCAGGTCTCATGATCTGAGCCACAGTCAATCTCTATGGCTGTATAGAGCTTCTCCATCATCAGATGCAAAGAATATAATCAGTCTGATTTCAGTATTGACCATCTGGTAATATCCATATGTAGAATCATCTCTTATTTTGTTGGAAGAGAGTGTTTGCTATTATAACTGTGTTCTCTTGGCAAAACTGTTAGCTTTTGCCCTGCTTCATTTTGTACTCCAAGTCTAAACTTACCTGTTATTCCAGGTATCTCTTGACTTCCTTCTTCTGCCTTCCAGTCTGCTATGATGAAAATGACATCTTTTTTGTTATTAGTCCTAGAAGGCCTTGTATGTCTTCATAGCACCATTCAACTTTAGCTTCTTTGGCATTAGTGGTTGGGGCATAGACTTAGATTACTGTGATACTGAATGGTTTGACTTGGAAGCAAATTGAGATCATTCTGTTGTTTTTGAGATTGCACCCAAATACTGTACTTCAGACTCTTTTGTTACTATGAGTGCTACTCCATTTCTTCTAAGGGATTCTTGCCCACTGTAGTAGATATAATGGTCATCTGAATTAAATTCACTGATCCCTATCCATTTTAGTTTGCTGATTCCTAAGATGTCTATGTGTAGGTGACAAATAGATTCAAGGGATTACACCTGGTAGATAGAGTGCCTGAAAACTATGGATGGAAATTCATAACATTATGAAAGAGATGGTGTTCAAAACCATACCGAAGGAAAAGAAATGCAAGAAGGCAAAATGTTTGTCTGAGGTGACCTTACACATAGCTCAGAAGAGAGAAGCAAAAGGCAAAGTAGAAAGAGAAAGATATATCCAACTGAATGAAGAGTCCAAAGAACAGCAAGGAGAGATAAGAAAATCTTTTCAAGTGAACAATGCAAAGAAATAGAGTAAAACAATAGAATGAGAAAGACTAGAGATCTCCTCAAGAAAACTGGATACCAAGAGAACATTTCATGCAAAGATGGGCTCAATAAAGGATGAAAACTGTATGGAGGCTGGACTGGAAGAAACACAAGCTGGAATCAAGATTGCCAGGAGAAATATCAATAACCTCAGACATGCAGATGACACCACCCTTATGACAGAAAGTGAAGAAGAACTAAAAAGCCTCTTGTTGAAAGTAAAAGAGGAGAGTGAAAAAGTTGGCTTAAAGCGCAACATTCAGAAAACGAAGATCATGGCATCCAGTCCCATCACTTCATGGGAAATAGATGGGGAAACAGTGTCAGACTCTATTTTTTGGGGCTCCAAAATCACCGCAGATGGTGACGGCAGCCATGAAATTAAAAGACACTTACTCCTTGGAAGAAAAGTTATGAGCAACCTAGATAGCATATTCAAAAGCAGAGACATTACTTTGCCTACTAAAGTCCGTCTAGTCAAGGCTATGGTTTTTCCAGTAGTCATGAATGGATGTGAGAGTTGGACTGTGAAGAAGGCTGAGCGCAGAAGAATTGATGCTTTTGAAATGTGGTGTTGAAGACTCTTGAGAGTCCCTTGGACTGCAAGGAGATCCAACCAGTCCATTCTGAAGGAGATCAGCCCTGGGATTTCTTTGGAAGGGCTGATGCTGAAGCTGAAGCTCCAGTACTTTGGCCACCTCACGCGAAGAGTTGACTCACTGGAAAAGGCTTTGATACTGGGAGGGATTGCAGGCAGGAGGAAAAGGGGACGACAGAGGATAAGATGGCTAGATGACATCACTGACTCAATGAGCGTGAGTCTGAGTGAACTCCAGGAGTTGGTGATGGACAGGGAGGCCTGGAGTGCTGCAATTGATGGGTCACAAAGAGTTGGACACAACTGAGCCACTGAACTGAACTGAACAGAAGCAGAAGAGTCAGACACAACTGAGCGACTTCACTTTCACTTTTCACTTTCATGCATTGGAGAAGGAAATGGCAACCCACTCCAGTGTTCTTGCCTGGAGAATCCCAGGGATGAGGGAGCCTGGTGGGTTGCTGACAATGGGGTCACACAGGGTTGGACACAACTGAAGCAACTTAGTAGCAGCAACAGAAGCAGAAGATATTAAGAGGCAGCAAGAATACACAGAAGAACTGTACAAAAAAGATCTTCATGACCCAGATAATCATGATGGTGTGATCACTCACCTAGAGCCAGACATACTGGAATGTGCAGTCAAGTGGGCCTTAGGAAACTTCAATACCAACAGAGCTAGTGGAGGTGATGGAATCCAGTTGAGATATTTCAAACCCTAAAAGATGATGCTGTGAAAGTGCTGCACTCAATATGTCAGTAAATTTGGAAAACTCAGCAGTGGCCACAGGACTGGAAAAGGTCAGTTTTCATTTCAATCCCAAAGAAAGGCAATGCCAAAGAGTGTTTAAACTACTGTACAGTTGCGCTTATTTCACAGTTTAGCAAGGTAATGCTCAAAATCCTTCAAGCTAGTCTTCAACAGTACATAAGCCAAGAACCTCCAGAAGTACAAACTGGCTGTCAAAAAGGCAGAGGGACCAGAAATCAAATTGCTAATATCTGGATCATAGAAAAAGCAAGGGAATTCCAGAAAAATATCTACTGATTCATTGACTACGCTAAAGCCTTTGACTGTGTGGATCACAACAAACTAAAAAATTCTCAAAAAGATGGGAATACCAGGCCACCTTTACTGCCTCCTGAGAAACCTGTATCCAGATCAAGAACCAACAGTTAGAAACAAACATGAAACAGCAGACTGACTCAAAACTGGGAAAGGAGAATGTCAAGGCAGTATATTGTCACCCTGCTTATTTAACTTATATGAAGAATGCATCATGCAAAATGCCTGTCTGGATGAAGCACAAGCTGCATCAAGATTACTGGGAGAAATATCAACAACCTCAGATATGCAGATGATAGCACTCTAATGGCAGAAAGCAAAGAGGAGCTAAAAGCTTCCTGATGAGGGTGAAAGAAGAGAGTAAGAAAGCTGGCTTATAACTCAACATTCAAAACACAAGGATTATGGTTCCCATCACTTCATGGCAAACAGAGGGGGAAACATGGAAACAGTGACAGCTTTTATTTTCTTGGGCTCTTAGATCACTTTGGACAGTGACTACAGCCATGATATTAAAAGATGCTTGCTCCTTTGAAGAAAAGTTATGAGAAGCTTAAACAGTGTATTAAAAATGGGAGACTTCACTTTTCTGACAATGATTCTTTACAGTCAAAGCTATGGCTTTTCCAGTAGTCGGTACAGATGTGAGAGTTGGACCAGAAAGAAGGCTGAGCACAAGGAATTGATGCTTTCAAACTGTGGTGCTGAAGAATACTCTTGAGAGTCCTTTGGACAGCAAGGAAATCAAACTAATCAACCATAAAGGAAATGAACCCTGAATATTCATTGGAAGAGCTAATACTGAAGTTTCAATGCTTTGGCCACCTGATGTGAAGAGCTGACTCATTGGAAAAGACCCTGATTTAGAAAAGATTGAAGACAGGAAGAGAAGGGGTTGACAGAGGGTAAGATGGTTGGATGGCATCACTGACTCAATGGACTTGAGACTGTGCAAACTCAGGGAGATAGTGAAGGATAGGGACGCCTGGTGTGCTGCAGTTCATGCGATTCTAACGAGTTGGGCATGATTTAGTCAATATCAACTACACCTCAGTAAAAGAATTATTAAAAAAAATAATTTATGTACAGTTAAGTTTGTATTGAGATGTACAACAAGCCAAACAGTACTTTTATTCACTGTGTAAATGACTGTTGTATTCCACACTTAAGAGTGGTAAGTGAGGCAATTAATTTCTTTCTGTAATGTTGTGATGAAATATTAGATTTTTAAAATTTATAACTTGATATTTCTCTCATTATAAATACATATATTTTTGTACTTAATTCTTATTTATACTTTTGTATATGTCACTATATGTGACACTTGAATTGAATTTTAATTTTTTCAATTGGAATATAGTTGCTTTGGGGCTTCCCTGATGGCTCAGAGTTAAAGAATCTGCATGGCAATGCAGGAGGTGCGGGTTCGATCCCTAGGTCAGGAAGATCCCCTGGAGAAGGAAATGGAAGCTCAATCTAGTATTTTTGCCTGAGAAATCCCATGAACAGAGTAGCCTGGCATGCTACAGTCTATGAGGTCTCAAAGAGTTGGATACAACTTCACGACTAAACAACAAATAGTTGCTTTACAGTGTTGTATTAGTTTCTGCTGTATAGCAAAACAAATCAGCCACATGTATACATATATCCCCTCTTCCTTGGATTTCCTTCCCATTTAGGTCATCACAGAGCACTGAGTAGAGTTCTCTGTGTCACATAGCAGGTCCTCATTAGTTATCTATTTTGTAAATAGTGTAGCCATGGAATTAAAAGATGTTTACTCCTTGATAGCATATCAAAAAGCAAAGACATTACTTGGCCAACAAAGGTCCGTCTAGTCAAGGCTATGGTTTTTCCAGTAGTCTTGTATGGATGTGAGAGTTAGACTCACAAAGAGTCCAGAAAGAAAGCTGAGCACCGAAGAATTGCTGCTTTTGAACTGTGGTGTTGGAGAAGACTCTTGAGAGTCCCTTGGACTGCAAGGAGATCCAACCAGTCCATTCTAAAGGAGATCAGTTCTGGGTGTTCATTGGAAGGACTGTTGTTGAAGCTGAAACTCCAATACTTTGGCCACCTGATGTGAAGATCTGACTCATCTGAAAAGCCCCTGATGCTGGGAAAGATTGCAGGCAGAAGGAGAAGGGGTGACAGAGGATGAGATGGTTGGATGGCATCACTGACGTGATGGACATGTGTCTGAATAAANTTGGAAGGACTGTTGTTGAAGCTGAAACTCCAATACTTTGGCCACCTGATGTGAAGATCTGACTCATCTGAAAAGCCCCTGATGCTGGGAAAGATTGCAGGCAGAAGGAGAAGGGGTGACAGAGGATGAGATGGTTGGATGGCATCACTGACGTGATGGACATGTGTCTGAATAAACTCTGGGAGTTGGTGGTGGACAGGGAGGTCTGGTATGATGTGGTTCATGGGGTCACAAAGAGTCGGACACAACTGAGCAATTGAACTGAACTGAACTGAAGTGTATATATGTCAGCCCCAATCTTCCAATCCATCCCACCCAACCCTCTTGGCATCCATGCATTTGTTTTCTACATCTGTTTATCTATTTCTGCTTATCAAATACATTAATCTATACCATTTTTTCTAGATTCCACATATATGCATTAATATATGTGAACTGAATTTTAAAAGAGAAACAGGAGGCAGCCAGGTTAAGAAAGGATATGGTACTACAGGCAGGGCTGTGTTTAAGGGCACAGAGGTATGAGACAGAACACTGTGTCTGAAGAACTGTATGTGAAATTGTGTACAAGCACATGTCTTTGTCTTTTGAAATAAACAGCTTTACTTTTAGCCTCCCAGGCCTCCCCTCATTCTCAGAAGGCTGGCTCAAGAGTTAATGATTAGGAAATGTGAAGATGTAGAAACAAAGAATAACTGTTGGGCTAGCGAATGGGTAACAATTTAGAGTATAATTCTGCCACACATCAGAATCATGGAATACCTAGTTCCTTGAAAGATATAGATAAAGGCTTGACATACATTCCTAAATTGTTTTTACAGGAAGCAGGCCCCCACCAGATGAAAACTGCTGATCACAATCACATAGACCCTAGACTGACTGAAACCAGAAGGTTGATGATGCTTGAAACTTCACCTTGATATCAACCAATCTGAGAACTGTATGCAAGCTGATCACACAACCTGAAGTTCCCTCCCTCTTTAAAACCTCTTCCCTGAAAGCTGTTGGGGAGTTTGGGCTTTTCAGCATAAGATGCCCATGCTCCTTGCTTGGTACTTGCATAAACACTTTACATTCCTCACCATAACCTTGTGTCAGTTGATTGAGTTACTGCACACAGGTGGGCTGACACGGATAGAAATTTGGTCCAGCAGTGTGTGTAGCTTCACATTGCTGGAGCATAGCATTTGTCTTTAGTTTTAGTGTTTCATTTCTGCAGTTGCAGACTTATTATTGTATTAGAATTTTCAAATATTTTAAACAATGGCATTATAAGCCCCTAAAACTTCTTTGGTGTGGTGCTCAGTCACCCAATTGTGTCCAACAGTACGTGACCCCATGAACTGCAGCATGCCAGGCTTCCCTGTTCTTTACTGTCTCCCAGAGTTTGCGCACATTCCTGTCCACTGAGTTGGTAATACTCTCTTAGTTATAATTTATCATGTTATTTATAATTTTATTAATCATTCTTTGTTATCTGCTGTACACACAGTTGAGTGCTTAATTCAGATAATGTAAAGCCTTTGATTCGAAAAATGCATCAAGACAAAGCCTGGGATAATAAATCCATAGTGAATCTGAAAACATTAAATTTTTAAGAATATTGTTATCTTTTTATCTGTGTTTCTTCTGCAGGCAAAGTTTTGCTTTTTTTAAAAAAAAGTGCAGATATATGAACTTGAGTTATTTTTTTCCCCTCTGATTTTTCCTGAGAACTTTCTTAAGTGTAACTTTTTTTCATTTCAGTTTTGGTCTTGTGCCCAGATGCTAACTGTAAAAGTTAAACAAATCAATACAAGGCTTTCTTTGAATAGTCTAACTTGGAGTTATCAAGAAGGAAATAACTAAGATAAGAGCTACTTCCTTGCCCTCCAAAAAAACAAATATTTTTTTATTCTGACTTCTGTTTTTTCAGTGTTTTATATATTATGTATAGAACCTACTCAGATTTTTCTTTCAAAGAGTGAAGCTATAGGACTTCATTAAAATTTAACTGATTTTGTCCCATTAGGTATTAAAATTTACCATGCCTCTTTCTCCTCATCTTCTTTATTTCTCCATTCCATGTGTTTTGACCTTGAGTTCACTTTTAAAGATACTCCTGCCAGAGATTCAGAGTACATCAAAAAATGGGTTAAATTTTTTAATAGCAATCTCATCACAAATGAATTTCACATTATTCTATCAAGAGCTAAATGAAAAAATAAAACTTTGATGTTCATAGTAGGAAAGATAAGAGTTTTATATTCCAGTGGTCTCCTGCAGAACATGCTTAAATGAATGCATTTGTAATATGAAGCAGTGTTCTGCACAACTGCATCTTGGCTGTAGATGATTGCACTGTGGGACGTGAGAAGGAATTTTGAAATGAGCAGCCTGTTTCCTGCAGATAAGTTTATATGGCCTCCTTTCATCATGAAAAGAAGTTAAGATAACAGCTATCCTATAAACAAACCACAAAATTTCAAATCTATTCTTCGTTCAAATGGCTTTCAGTCTGGATTCAGGATGATCACAATGCACTGTGTGAATCTGAAGTTCACTAAGCTCAGGCAAACTACTCAGAATGTTCCCCACCCACCCANTGGATTTTCTCTACAGCATTCCTAATCCTACTGCTGCTGCTAAGTCACTTCAGTCGTGTCCAACTCTGTGCGACACCAGAGATGGCAGCCCACCAGGCTCTGCCGCCTCTGAGGTTCTCCAGGCAAGAACACTGGACTGGGTTGCCATTTCCTTCTCCAGTCCTACAGTCCTCCACATTTTATCTACTTTAGCACATCAGATGATTAAGAGTTCACTATACTTTTAGACAACTCATTCCTGTTTTGAGCAGTGTCTCATTACTATAGCACATTAATGACTGGATCTATGTAGATGGGCCAGTTGTTACCTTAAATACATTTCATGTATTTTCATCCATAGTCAATTTTTTAATATATCCATCCTAGTATACATATTGAAATATACATGAAATTCACCTATACTTAGACTTCCCATAAATTGATGTTCTGGAAATTTTGATGGATACCAGGTTTTAGAGGAAAAGTGAGCACACTGAAGGAAAAAGATGACTAGAAGTTGGAAAGAGTTCAGGAGAGGTGAGCTTAGATGCAGGATCAGAAGGTCAGAGTGCCTGGTGGTGGGGGACAGTGCGAGGCTGTGGGTGAATCACCTAGGTATAGCTCTGTGGCACTGCCCACACACTGAGGGACAGAGAGGGCTATATGATGAAACCAAAAGATTGGAGTCACCAGAGTCACACAAGTACCATGAGGATTTATTTTGCAAAAAAACCGGCTTTTAAAAGTGATACTATGTGCTGAACTGGCCAGAGAGATCATATATTTTGTGTCAAGGGTAATCCAACACCACTATTTGGACAGCTCAAGTGTAATACCTGCCACACGGCTTAGTTGGTTTTTGGGTATATGTGTATGCATGTGTGTTTGCTTTTAATTAAAATGGCAGGACTACACAAGTAGATGTTTCAGTAACATCAGCCATCAGCACATGTCCTTGCTTCTGAACTAAGAATAGGACAGCCCAGTTGTCTGATGGAGAATTAATGTGAGATTGTGAGCAGCAGCATCTAGAAAAGACAGTCAGCAAGAGCAATAGTGGAGCAAATTGCCAGTGTGAATTTTTGCTTATCCTACTTCCAGCTGCTTAGAACCCACAATCAAAGGAGAAGGTGCTGAGGTCCTAGCTCAGGGAGAGGTGAGTTTTTTATTCAGCTCTCTTATGTACCAATTGTGTGTACACATACACACACATTTTCTTTCTCCATACCACATCCCTCTTCTGCTTGAAATCTTGCAACAATTCCCATTTCACTCTATTAATAAAGGTCAACATTGTTCAAATATCCTACCTGAGCTGATCCTAATTACCTCTTTGCCTTTATTCTATCTGCTCCTCCCTCATTGAATCTGATTCCCAGTCCTCCTCCAAGTCTTTTCTCAGTTGCTCCCTCCTCATTGAAACCTATCCCGACTCCCTTCTTTAAAATTGCTTTCACTCTACTTCCCAGCTCTCCAAATGCCCCTTACCTTGGTTTATCTTTTTTTTTTTCTTCTGTACTTTTGTACTTATTAATTTATAAAATATTTCCTTGTTGGTTTTCTGACTCCTCCTAGATTGTTAGCTCCAAGACATTTAATAATGTATCCTTCAGACCTTGAACATTGTCTGGCCAGCCTTATGTGTTCAAAAAAGAAAAAGCATTTGCTGAATAAATGAATGAAAAAGAGATAATGTTATTTGCCTTTTTTGGTGGCAATATGGGATGTCATACCTTTTATTAAAGTCTTTGAGTTGTAAGAGGAACTGCAAACACTGGGCAAGCAGCTTCAGCTGTGGTAGTCATAGCCCTTAAAACAGAGAGTCCAGAAATTCCAGGTCAAGTGAGTAGTTGGCCATAGGGAACAGCAGATCTGGAAAGCAAAAGTGCTTTAGGAAGAAAAAAGTCAGTCAAGAGAGGCTGAGGTGGGGAAACAGTCTGTTCAGTGGACATGCAGCAAAATTTACTGATCTACGGTATTTATACTGTTTGTCTCATTGCATGAAAATAAAAGCTTTATGAAGACATTCTTATATTTTTCACTAACATATTCAAGCACTAAGAACTGTGTATTTCAGAGGTTAGGTTCATTATGTGTCTTATAAATTTGTCTTATAAATTAAGACAAATGCTGCTTTACTAATGGAGATTATACTTTTAAATATTTTTGCTCACATCTGTTACTAAAAGATATGAGCTCATCAAGTTATTGTCATGTGTTAAAGAGAGGAAAAGTTTTCCTCTTCTGATTTAATATAAATGGCTTCTTTAGAGAGAACAGATGACTGAGCAAAATTAGAAGACATTTAAGTACTGGATCTATCCCAAATCCTACTCCAGTACTCTTGACTGGAAAATCCCATGGATGGAGGAGCCTTATAGGCTGAAGTCCATGGGGTCGTGAAGAGTTGAACACAACTGAGTGAATTCGCTTTCACTTTTCACTTTCACACATTGGAGAAGGAAATGGCAACCCACTCCAGTGTTCTTGCCTGGAGAATCCCAGGGACAGGGGAAACTGGTGAGCTGCCATCTATGGGGTCACAGAGAGTCGGACATGACTGAAGCAACTTAGCAGCAGCAGCTACCCCAAATATTATACCTTTATATATTTTATTTGCATATATGATTATATATAATTTAAAAACTGATGCTTTTGAACTGTGGTGTTGGAGAATACTCTTGAGAGTTCCTTGGACTGCAAGGAGATCAAACCAGTCAGTCCTAAAGGAAATCAGTCCTGAATTGGAAGGACTGATGCTGAAGTTGAAGCTCCACTATTTTGGCTACCTGATGCGAAGAACTGACTCATTGGAAAAGACCCTCATGCGGTGAAAGATTGAAGGCAGGAGGAGAATGGGACGACAGAGGATGAGATGGTTGGATGGCATCACCGACTCGATGGACATGAGTTTGAATAAACTCTGGGAGTAAACTCTGATGGACAGGGAAGCCTGGTGTGCTGCAGTTCATGGGGTCGCAAAGAATCAGACATGACTGAGCGACTGAACTGAACTACTCAAGGTAGAATAATTTAGCAAAAACGCTAACTATAAGAACAAAGATCTCCATTTTTTTTTTCTTTAAATAACTGAAACTTTTATACACGAAAAAGGAGAAAAGAGAAAAAAGAATTCTATTCCAGGCCCTAAGAGAGAAATTATGAGTAATTAATGTAGCCAAAAAAATACCAACTCTGTGTGCTAATGCCACAATAGTTCACCACAGCACACAAAAGTTCTATTTGTCCATCCCCAGAAACTTGGGGAAAAGAAGGCTTTTGGACTTCAAATGTTAAGCTGTTAAAAAAATTCTAAATAGAGGCACTATAGAATACCCTTTAATTTAATATCATTTTAGGGAAAATGATCTTTGTATGTCTATCTTTGGCACATACAAAGATTAGTCAAGAGAAACATCCTGCTGGGAGGAACTAGATGGTGGATTAGAAACATCTTGAGTGCACCTCCTCTTACACATAAAAATCACAACTCACTAGACTGGAATCTATTAAAAAAAAAATGTCCAAAGAGAAAAAGAAGAAGTCACAGCAAGATGGTGGTGGTAGGAGGTGTGCTCATGATACAATCAAATTCCATACCACCTGAGTGGGTGACCCTCAACTAGAGAAGAATTATATCACAGACTTTCCCCTGAAGGAGTCAGAGTTCTGAGCCCCACATCAGGCTCCCCAGACTAAAGGTCCAGCATCAGGAAGAAGAGCCCAGAACATTTGGCTTTGAAGGCAGCAGAGCTTGGTTACAGGGACTCCACGGCACTGGGGAAAACAGAGACCCAACTCTTAGGGGGCACACACAAGGTCTCACATGCACTGGGACCCAGGGCAAAAGCAGTGACTAGGAACTTGCGCCAGACCTGCCTACTGGTCTCGGAGCGTCTCTTGGGGAAGTGGAAAGCATCTGTAGCTCACCCTGGGGACGTGAACACTGGGGGCAGTGACAGAGGTATCAGGAAGGTAATCTACAGGAACTCTTATTGAAAGTAGGCATCTTGCTTGGGTCATAAGCACNTCATTTTAGGGAAAATGATCTTTGTATGTCTATCTTTGGCACATACAAAGATTAGTCAAGAGAAACATCCTGCTGGGAGGAACTAGATGGTGGATTAGAAACATCTTGAGTGCACCTCCTCTTACACATAAAAATCACAACTCACTAGACTGGAATCTATTAAAAAAAAAATGTCCAAAGAGAAAAAGAAGAAGTCACAGCAAGATGGTGGTGGTAGGAGGTGTGCTCATGATACAATCAAATTCCATACCACCTGAGTGGGTGACCCTCAACTAGAGAAGAATTATATCACAGACTTTCCCCTGAAGGAGTCAGAGTTCTGAGCCCCACATCAGGCTCCCCAGACTAAAGGTCCAGCATCAGGAAGAAGAGCCCAGAACATTTGGCTTTGAAGGCAGCAGAGCTTGGTTACAGGGACTCCACGGCACTGGGGAAAACAGAGACCCAACTCTTAGGGGGCACACACAAGGTCTCACATGCACTGGGACCCAGGGCAAAAGCAGTGACTAGGAACTTGCGCCAGACCTGCCTACTGGTCTCGGAGCGTCTCTTGGGGAAGTGGAAAGCATCTGTAGCTCACCCTGGGGACGTGAACACTGGGGGCAGTGACAGAGGTATCAGGAAGGTAATCTACAGGAACTCTTATTGAAAGTAGGCATCTTGCTTGGGTCATAAGCACCAAAACCCAGCCACACCCAATAGCCTGCAGGCTCCAGTGATGGGCTACCTCAGGCCAAACAAGTCATAGAGGGGGAACCTAGCCCCACCTATCAGCAGACAGGCTGCTTAAAGACTTCCTGACCCCACAGTCACCTCTAGACACAGACCATGCCCAACAGAGGGTCAAGACACAGCTCCATCCACCAGTGGGCAGGCACCACAAGCAAGAAAACTACAATCCTGCAGCCTGTGAAACTGAGTCCATAAACTCAGGTCAAAACCTACCCTGGGGCCAGGGAACAGCAAGACACTGGCCTTTGCATGATAAGAGGAGACTGTTACTGCTGGGACACATAGGACATCCTCAATAGCAGCCCACATCTCTAAGGTTGAGAAGTGTATCTAACCTACTACACAGATAAAAATACAAATAGAAATTTAAACAAAATGAGACAGCAAAGGAATATTGTCCAGGTGAAGGATTGAGATAAAACCCTAAAAGAACGTTTAGGTGAAGTGGAGATAATCTATCCAAAAGATTCAGAGTAATGATCATAAAGATGATCCAAGAACTTAGAAATAGAGTAGAGGCACAAAAAGAGAAGTCACAAGAAGTTTCTTAACAAAGAACAAGCAGAATTGAAGAATACAATAACTGAAATGAAAAATACACTAGAAGGAATAGATAGCACAATAAATGAGGCAGAAGGATGAATTAGTGAGCTGGAAGACAGAGCGGTGGAAATTACCACTGTAGAACAGAATGAAGATAAAAGAATGTAAAGAAATGAAAACAGTTTAAGAGACTTCTAGACATCAAATACATAAAAATTCACATAATAGTGGCCCCAGAAGAAGAGAGAAAGGACCTGAGAAGATATATTAGATGAAAACTTCCATAATATGGGAAAGAAAACTCTCACCCAAGTCCAGGAAGCACAAAGAATCCCATCCTAGGAGGACAATGCCAAGATACACAGTATTCAAATGAACAAATATTAAGGATAAAGAGAAAATATTAAAAGCAACAAGGGAAAAGCAACAGAAAACATATTAGGGAATCCCCATAAGAGTAAGCAGATTTTTCAGCAGAAACTTTGTAGGCCAGAAGGGACTGGCACGATATATTTCAAGTGATGAAAGGAGAAAAAATGAAACAAACAAACCTACAATCAGGAACATTATACCCAGCAAAGCTCTTCTTCAGATTTGATGGAGACATCAAAAGCTTTACAGGCAAGCAAAAGTTCTAAGAATTCAGCATCACCGAACCAGTTTTACAACAAATGCTAAAGAAATGTCTCTAGGCAGAAAAGAAAAGGTCACAACTAGGAACAAGACACCCCAGCACCCGAGGCCAGGAGCTGCAGCTGGGTGGAACAACTCAACGTCCATGGAGCTGTGGCTGAGCAGGCACAGGAGGGTCTAGAGGAGCTATCCCATGTTGAAGGTCAGGAAGGGCAGTGGTGTGGAGATACCCCTCATCCAAGATAAGGAGCAGCAGCTACACTTTGCTGGAGCAGCCATGAAGAGATACCCCACGCCCAAGGTAAGAGAAACCCAAGTAAGATGNTGCCAGAGCCTTTGAATGTGTGGATCACGATAAATTTTTGAAAATTCTGAAAGAGATGGGAATGCCAGGCCACCAGACTGGCCTCTTGAGAAACCTATATGCAGGTCAGGAAGCAACAGTGAGAACTGGACATGGAACAACAGACTGGTTCCAAAGAGGAAAAGGAGTAAGAAAATGCTGCTTACTGTCACCTTGCTTATTTAATTGCTATACAGAGTACATCATGAGCGGTGCTGGGCTGTAAGAAGCACAAGCTGGAATCAAGATTGCTGGAGGAAGTATCAATAACCTCAGATATGCGGATAACACAACTTTTATGGCAGAACGTGAAGAGGAACTAAAAAGCCTCTTGATGAAAGTGGAAAAGAAGAGTGAAAAACTTGGCTTAAACCTCAGCATTTAGAAAATGATCATGGCATCCCGTCCCATCACGTCATGGGAAACAGATGGGGAAACAGTATTAGACTTTATTTTTTGGGCTCCAAAATCACTACAGATGGTGATTGCAACCATGAAATTTAAAGACATTTACTCTTTGGAAGAGAAGTTATGACAAACCTAGATAGCATATTCAAAAACAGAGACATTACTTTGCTAACAAAGGTCCATTTAGTCAAGGCTATGGTTCTTCCTGTGGTCATGTATGGATGTGAGAGTTGAACTACAAAGAAAGCTGAGCACTGAATTGATGCTTTCGAACTGTGGTGTTGGAGAAGACTCTTGAGAGTCCCTTGGATTGCAAAGAGATTCAACCAGTCCATTCTAAAGATCAGCCCTGGGTGTTCTTTGGAAGAAATGGTGCTAAAGCTGAAACTCCAGTACGTTGGCCACCTCATGTGAAAAATTGACTCATTGGAAAAGACTCTCATGCTTGGAGGGATTGGGGGAAGGAGGAAAGGGAATGACAGAGGATGAGATGTCTGGATGGCAACACCGACTCAACGGATGTGAGTGAGTGAACTCCAGGAGTTGATGATGTACAGGGAGGCCTGGCATGTTGCAATTCACTGGGTGACAGAGTCAGTTGGACACAACTGAGTGACTGAACTGAACTGAATATTCCACTGTGTACATGCACTACACATTTTTTTCTATTCATTTGTCGATGGACATCTAGGTTGCTTCCATATTTTAGCATTGCAAATAATGCTGCAATGAACATTGGGGTACACGTTTCTTTTCCAATTTTGGTTTCTTTAGGGTATATGCCTAAGAGTGGGATTACTGGGTCATATGCTAGTCCTATTCCTAGTTTTTAAAGAAATCCGTATATAGTTTTTAAAGAAATCTCCCATAGTGACTATGTCAATATACATTCTTGTCAACAGTGTAGGAGGATCTCCCTTTCTCTACACCCTCTCCACCATTTATTGTTTGTATAATTTTTTTGTTGTCCATTCTGATCAGGGTGTGGTGATAACTCCTTGTAGTCTTAATGTGTATTTCTATAATAATGTGTTTAACATCTTTTAATGTGTTTGTTAGCCATCAATATGTCTGTTTTGGAGAAATGTCTGAATAGGAATTTTTCCCAAGTTTTGATTCATTTCAGTCAATTCAGTTGCTCAGTCATATCCTAAACTTTGTGGCCCCATGGATTGCTGCAAACAATGGTTTAATGCCAAAAACCAACTCTCAGAAATTGCTCAAACTCAGATCCATCAAGTTGGTGATGCCATCCAACCATCTCATCCTCTGTTGTCCCCTTCTTCTGACTTCAATTTTTCCCAACATCAGAGTCTTTTCCAGTGAGTCAGTCCTTCTCATCAGTTTGGACAAACAATTGGAGCTTCAGCTTTAGCATCAGCCCTTCTAATGAATATTCGGGACCAATTTACTTTAGGATTGACTGGTTTGATCTTGCAGTCCAAGAGAATTTCAATTCTCCAATACCACAGTTCAAAATCTTCTCTTATTTGACACTCAGCTTTCTTTATAGTCTAACTTCCCTGGTGGCTCAGCTAGTAAAGAATCTGCCTGCAGAGCATGAGACCTAGATTCGACCCCTGGGTTGGGAATATTCCCTGGAGAAGGAAAGGCTACCCACTCCAGTATTCTGACCTGGAGAATTCCATGGGAGAATTCCATAGACTAAAGTCCATGGGGTCGCAGAGTCGGACACAGTTGAGTGACTTTCACTAATATACATGCATATGACTAATGGAAAAAACAATAGCTTTGACTAGGCAGACTAGGTTGGCAAAGTAATATATCTGCTCTATAATACGTTATCTAAGTTTGTCATAGCTTTTTTTTTTTTTTCCAAAAAGCAAGTACCTTTTAATTTCATGGCTGCAGTCACCATCTACAGTGATTTTGGAGGCCAAGAAAATAAAGTTTATCACTGTTTTTATTGTTTCCCTATCTATTTGCCATAAAGCAATGGGACTGGATGCTTGATATTAGTTTTTTGAACATTGAGCTTTAAATTTCAGTGTAGAATTTTAAGCTTTTTCATTCTGCTCTTTCACTTTCATCAAGAAACTTTGTAGTTTATCTTTGCTTCCTGCCATAAGGGTGGTGTCATCTGCATATCTTGAAGTTATTGCGATTTTCCTCAGCTATCGTGACTCTAGGTTGTCATTCATCAAATCTGACATTTTGCATGATGTACTATGCATATAAGTTAAATAAGCAGTGGGACAACATATCACCTTTCCAAATCTGGAACCAGCCTGTTGTTCCATGTCCTGTTCTAACTGTTGCTTCCTGACCTGCGTACAGATTTCTCAAAAGGAAGGTCAGGTGGTCTGATAGTCCCATCTCTTGAGGATTTTGCACATTTTGTTGTGATCTACACAGTCAAAGCCTTTGGCATAGGCAATAAAGCAGAAGTAGATTTTTTTTTCTGGAATTCTGCCTTTTCTATGATGCAAAAGATGTAGCAATTTGATGTCTGATTCCTCTGTCTTTTCTAAATCCAGCTTAAACATCTGAAAGTTCATGGTTTATGTACTGTTGAATACTGGCTTGGAGAATTTTGAACATTATTTTGCCAGTGTGCAGCATAAGGCAATTGTGTAGTAAACTGAACATTCTTGGCATTGTCCTTCTTCAGGACTGGAATGAAAACTAACCTTTTCCAGTCCTGTGGCCACTGCTGAATTTTTCAAATTTGCTGGCATATTGAATGCAGCACCTTAAAGCACTATCTTTTTGGATTTAAATAGCTCAGCTGGAACACCATCAGCTCTACTATCTTTTATCAGAAATTATGTACTCATAAGTGTGAAGGTTTGTTTCTATGCTTTCTATCTTGTTCCATTGGTCTATATTTATATTTTCATGCCAATAGCATACTGTCTTCATGACTATAACTTTGTAATATAAGCTGAAGTCAGGAAAGCTGGAAGATTCTTCCAGCTCTGTTCTCTCTCAAGACTGCTTTGACTATTCAAGGTCTTTCATGTTTCCATATGACTTGTGAAATTTTTTGTTCTAATTTTGTGAAAAAAAAATTCCGTTGGTAATATGATAAGGATTGCATTGAATCTGTAGGTTGCATTTGTTAGTATACTCTTTTTTCACCATATTGATTCTTCCTATCCAGAAGCACTGAATAGCTCACCACCTGTTTATATCATCTTTGATTTTTTTCACCAGTTTCTTATAATTTACTGTATACAGTTCTTTGTCCCCTTATATAGGTTGATTAATAGTTGTTTTATTATTTGTGTTGCAACAATAAATGGGATTATTTCCTTAATGCCTTTCTAATTTTCATTGCTAATATATAAGAATGCAAATGACTTCTGTGTATTGAATTTATATCCTGTGACTTTGCTAAATTCACTAGTTAACTTTATTAATTTTCTGATAGTATCTTTGGGTTTTTCTATGTATAATATCATGTCACCTGCAAACAGTGACAGATTTACTTATTATTTTCCAATCTGGATTGATTTTATTTCTTTTTCTCCTCTGATTGCTATAGCTAAGCATTCCAAAACTATGTTTAATAATAGTAGTGGCAGTGAACACCCTTGTCTTTTTCCTGATCTTATAGGGATTTCTTTCAGTTTTTCTCCATTGAGAATAATGTTTTCTGTGGGCTTATCATATGCAGCCTTTATTATTTGGGTTAGCTTCCTTCTATGCCATAATTTTGAGAAATATTATCATAAATGGATGTTGAATTTTGTCAAAGTCGTTTTCTGAATCTATTGAGTATATCATATGGCTTTTATCTTTCAATTTGTTAATATGATATATCACATTGATTGATATGTGTATATTGAAGGTGTCTTGTCCTGGAATAAATCCAACTTGATCATGGTATATGAGCTTGTTAGTGTGTTGTTAAATTCTGTTTGCTAGAATTTATTGTGGATTTTTACATCTATGTTCATCAGGCATATTGCCCTGTAGTTTTCATTTGGGTGTACTGTCTTTTTTCTAGTTTTGGTATCAGGTAGCCTTGTAGAATGAGTTTGGAAGTGTTCTTTCCTCTGCAATTTTTTGAAAGATTTTTAGAAGGATGAGTATTACCTCATCTTTAAATGTTTGATAGAATTCACTTGTGAAGCCATCTGATCCTTGGCTTTTATTTTTGAGGAGTGTTTTACTTGAGTTTTAAGTCATCTTTTACTTTTGTTGAGTTTTAAGTTATCTTTCCACTCTCCTCTTTCCTTTTCATTCAGAGGCTTTTCAGTTCCTCTTCATTTTCTGCTATCAGGGTGGTGTCATCTGCATATCTGAAGTTATTGATATTTCTCCAGGCAAGGTAGATTCCAGCTTGC
>SJYA01002209.1:717398-796078 GCA_006410615.1 Neotragus moschatus | reverse complement strand
TATTTAACAAAGGGAAATCAGGATCCAAATAATCATATGTGAAATATAGTGATTCCATACTTCAGGTACCAAAATAAACACCAGTGTTTTCAGGAAAATATACAGAATTCCACATTTCATGCAGGAGAACTAGCACAAAGATTTTCATACATGATATATAGAGAATTCAAAATTCATATAGTGGTAGCATGGCAATGAATTTCATATGAGGAACAGAGACAAAGCTATATTTCATATAGGAAAGTCTGCCTGAAATTCATGTGTGAAAGATAATTATGTATTGCTTGTTGGCTAAGCTGTGCCAAAATTTTCTTATACAAGATATAAAAGATTCCATGTTTCACATATGGAAATTTACGTCTACTTTCTCGTATATTAAATATAGCAAATTCGACATTTAATGAGTAAAAGTCTATTGTTACTATTCCATACAGGAAAATAGAAAATTCCATATTATATTTAAAAATATCTGCCTAAAATTACATAGACCATATCTGACATCTTGTATTTAAGGTTTGAACACCTCTGTTTAATCTTCAAATATGAAATACTGAGAATTCCATAATTCATGTTGAAATTCTGCATTCATATTTTTACATGTGACATATAAAAATTCCATATTAAATGAAGGAAAATCAGCAGCACTTAGATAGTCACATGAATTATAGAGAAATCATATACCATGTAGTTTGTAAATGTGGGGAAATCTCTACCAAGATTTTCTATATGAAATATAGACAATATATAGCTCATGTCAGAACATCTACATCAGGATATTCATATGTGAAAGGCAGATTTCACATATTAAGTAAGAGTCTGCATTCAGATTTTCATATATGAAATAGAGAATTCTAAATATCTTTTAATAAATACTTGCTGAGTTTCAATTGTGAAACACAAAATAGCCCAAATTTCATTTTGGAGTAGGCTGTGCCCTGATTTTCGTATAGAAAATTTATGATACTTCATATTTTATGCTTGAACATATGAAGCTCTAGTGTAGTGTTTGTCCCTCAGCCATGTTCAACCTTTTCTGACTCATGGACTGTAGCAGGCTAGGTTTCTCTCTCCTTCCAGTATCTCCCAGAGTTTGCTAAAACTCGTGTTCATTGAATGGGTGATGACATCCAACTATATCATCCTCTGTCATTCCCTTCTTCCCGGGCTTTCAATTTTTCTCAGCATCAGGGACTTTTCCAGTTATTGGGGATCTTCGCATCAGATAGCCAAAGTATCAGAGCTTCAGCTTTAGCATCAGTCCCTCCAATGAATATTCAATGTTGATTTCCTTTAGGATTGACTTATTTGCTCTCCTTGCTGCCAAAGGAACTCTCAAGAGTCTTTTCCTGCTCCACAGTTTGAAACACAAATTTTTCGGCTCACAGCCTTCTTTCTGTCAATACTCACTTCTATACAGGAATACTGGCAAAATCATAGTTTGACTAAATTGACCTTTGTCAGCAACATTATGTCTCCTTTTTAACACACTGTCTAGGTTTGCAAGTATCTTTTAATTCCATGGGCGTGGTCACCATTTGCAGTGATTTTGAAGGCCAGGGAAACAAAGTCTGCAACTGTTCGCATTTCCCCCCATCTATTTGCCATGAACTGATGGGACTGGATGATGCGACTTTCATATTTTGAACACTTGGCTTGAAAGCAGCTTTTCCACTCTACTCTTTCACCTTCATCATACGGCTCTTTAGTTCCTCTTTGGTTTCTGCCATTAGAATGATATCATCTGCATTTATGAGGTTATTGAGAGTTTTCCTGGCAATCTTGATTCCAACTTTAGCTTTATGCAGTCCAACATTTCACAATGTATAATCTGCACGTAAGTTAAATAACTAGGGTTAATATGTGCAGCCTTGGTATAATCCTTTCTCAATTTTGAACAAGTCCATAGTTAAATGTCTGTTTCTAGCTCTTGCTTCTGGACTGTGTACAGGTTTTTCAGAAAGCAGGTAATGTGGTCTGGTACCCCATCTATTAAACATTTTCCACAGTTTGCTTTGATTCACACAGTCAGAGATTTCAGCATAATCAATGAAGTGTAAGTAAATGTTTTTCTGGAAGTCTGTTGCTTTTTCTATGAACCAACATATGTTGACAATTTGATCACTCGTTCCTCTGTCTTTTTAAAATCTGTCTTGTACATCTGGAACTTCTTGGTTCACATACTGTGGAAGCTTAGCTTGAAGAAGTTTGAGCATTACCTTCCTAGCTTGTGAAATGAGTGCAATTGTGCAGTAGTTTGAACATTCTTTAGCATTGCTCTTATTTGAGTTTGGAACGAAACGTATTCTTTTCCAGCCTTGTGAGCACTGCTGACCTTTTCAAATTTGTTGGCATATTGACTGAAGTACTTTGACAGCATCATCTTTTGGGATTTGAAATAGCTCAGCTGGAATTCCATCACTTTGTTTAGCTTTATTCTTAATAATACTTTCTAAATCCCTCTTCTAGATGGTTTTCATCACCACGTAGTGCACATTGTTATAAACCTCAATCTATCATTCTTCTGATATTCTATCTATCAGATCTAATCCCTTGAATCTATGTATCACTTTCACTGTATAATAATAAGGGACTCGATTTAGATCATACATGGAAAGCCTAATGGTTTGTCAGTGTCCAGCTCCAGCAGCCAGGGACTCAACCTGAAAAGGTGAACAGTGTTGATGAATGAGACAGACTCTGAACTTTCTCTTGGACTGCTTATTTATTTCAAGTTTAAGTTTTTATACTTCATACTTTTTTATACTTTTATACTTTTACAAAAACACTAGGTCAGAGGTTTGACATTTTCAGTTCCCTCTCTCCTAGATTTATTATCTCCATAAATCATTGTTGCTTTTCAAATAGAGTTCCTGCTTCAGTGATTCTCTCTGAATTAGCCTTATCTATTATCTACCTCCTCTAAATTGACTGTGTGGGCCACAATAAACTGTGGAAAATTCTGAGAGAGATGGGAATACCAGATCACCTGACCTGCCTCTTGAGAAATCTGCATGCAGGTCAGGAAGCAACAGTTAGAACTGGACATGGAACAACAGACTAGTTCCAAATAGGAAAAGGAGTATGTCAAGGCTGTATATTGTCACCCTGCTTATTTAACTTCTATGCAGAGTACATCATGAGAAACGACGGACTGGAAGAAACACAAGCTGGAATCAACATTGCTGGGAGAAATATCAATAACCTCAGATATGCAGATGACATCACCCTTATGGCAGAAAGTGAAGAAGAGCTAAAGAGCCTCTTGATGAAAGTGAAAGAGGAGAGTGAAAAAGTTGGTTAAAAGCTCAGTATTCAGAAAATGAAAATCATGGCATCCAGTCCAATCACTTCATGGGAAATAGATGGGGAAACAGTGTCAGACTATATTTTTCTGGGCTCCAAAACACTGCAGATATTGACTGCAGCCATGAAATCAAAAGACGCTTACTCCTTGGAAAAAATGTTATGACCAACCTAGACAGCATATTCAAAAGCAGAGATATTACTTTGCCGACTAAGGTCCATCTNAAAGTGAAAGAGGAGAGTGAAAAAGTTGGCTTTAAGCTCAACATTCAGAAAACGAAGATCATGGCATCCAATCTCATCACTTCATGGGAAATATTTGGGGAAACAGTAGAAACAGTGTCAGACTTTATCTTTTGGGGCTCCAAAATCAGTGCAGATTGTGACTGCAGCCATGAAATTAAAAGATACTTACTCCTTGGGAGAAAAATTATGACCAACCTAGATAGCATGTTCAAAAGCAGAGATATTACTTTGCCGACTAAGGTCCATCTAGTCAAGGGTGTGGTTCTGTCTCTTATACACATCTTCAAACAGGTGATGGCAAGGGTGAACGTTGACATTCTAGGAATCAGCAAGCTAAAATGGACTGGAATGGGTGAATTTAACTCAGATGACCATTATATCTACTACTGCGGGCAGGAATCCCTCAGAAGAAATGGAGNTTTTTCCAGTAGTCATGTATGGATGTGAGAGTTGGACTGTGAAGAAGGCTGACTGCTGAAGAATGGATGCTTTTGAACTGTGGTGTTGGAGAAGACTCTTGAGAGTCCCTTGGACTGCAAGGAGATACAACCAGTCCATTCTAAAGGAGATCAGCCCTGGGATTTCTTTGGAAGGAATGATGCTGAAGTTTAAGCTCCAGTACTTTGGCCACCTCATGCAAGGAGTTGACTCTTTGGAAAAGATTCTGATGCTGGGAGGGATTGGGGGCAGGAGGAGAAGGGGATGACAGAGGATGAGGTGGTTGGATGGCATCACTGACTCGATGGCCATGAGTCTGAGTGAACTCTGGGAGTTGGTGATGGACAGGGAGGCCTGGCGTGCTGCAATTCATGGGGTCGCAAAGAGTCAGACACAACTGATCGACTGAACTGAACTGAACTGAACTGTGCATTTTATTTCTATTATTATTACATCAGTTCCTCCTCAGATCATCAGATCCCAGAGGTTAGGGACTATTTCTATAAGGGACTAAAAATAGTATGCATGCACAGTTAGGCCTAATTATGAGCAAGATAGAAAAAGACCAAAAAACATACTGCTGTTTCTGCTGGCTCAGATGGTAAAGAGTCTGCCTGCAATATGGGAAACCTGGTTTGATCCCTGGGTTGGAAAGATCTCTCAAGAAGGAAATGGCTGCCCACTCCAGCACTCCTGTTAGAGAATTATGTGGACAGAGGACCCTGGTGGGTTACAGTCCATGGAGTCGCAGAGTCAGACAGGAATGAACGACTTTCACTTTCACTTTTTCAGGAGCAAAAGCAGGGACTACACATCCACCCAGCACTTGGCACCACCACGGGGGTGGGCAGATCCTCTAAGTCACTCCTCTGGCCCAACCATTAGACTGGTTACTCCATATAAATCACCCCTATAAGGAACCAGCTTGTCCCCTCTCAGAAAGTGAACAAGGGAAACTGTTCTTGTTTTTGCTTTCTTTCCCTGTGGTGGGAGTCCCAGTGAAACCTTACCTGAATTTCCTGTCTAGTCTCATCAATTTCTATTGACTGAGGAGGCCAAGAACCTGGTCAGTAACCAGAACTACACTGATAACAAAAGAAATGCACTAGATTCACTAACCTGATTTTTAAAGTGAAAAGCTAAATGATATTAGCATAAACATTTGCAGCTATTACCTAAGAGACTCCTGATATGTGCCTCAACTCTGTGTGAAATTATTCTTGCATGGCATCTGTAATTGTTTCTGTCAGGAAAATGGAAACCTTGCCGATATTTACTAATGTGCCTTGGAGAGCACAGTCACCTTAGAGATCTGTGCTGTGTTACCTCTGGAAATGGAAATTGTGCAGATAGTTCATAAACCAGCTCCTCAACTCATGATAACTAAATTCTTCTTGAGCCAACAGTGCTCCTTGGCAAATCCAATTCTGTTACCATTTATAAAAAACAAAGGGAATTGAATGATTCAATGATGACCAGGTATGTTTATTAGAGAGCTTTATGCAAATCACAAGGTTAAGATATGATACTTACATGTGCCCTTTTTAACTCTATAAGTAGAGTCAGAAATGAGCTGTGACCCTATCTACCAATGTAATTACATTACAAGGCAAATTTGATCTAGTTTATATGAGGCAATCTGTTTTAATTATATGGATAAAATACATATAAAGCTTTCTACATTTCTTTATTTTTATTTGAAATAACTGTTTCCACATATTTGTAAGAAATTTTATTCTAAATTTGATTCATAGAAATTGTTACTACCAAAATAACTCAATTACGCTTTCAACATTTGGGTTGTCAAAGATTAGACACTGAGAAAATTGAGATAATGAGAAAGGTGAGCTCTATAGGGAAAAAACAAATACATATTGATATGTCCATCTCTAAGATTCTGAAATTCTGATGTTTATAATATTTTCTAAAAGGAATCCCCTAAAATGGAAGTATTATTGTATTCTTTCTGTAAATACTCGTGATCCCAAGATTACAGTTAAGATTGGCCTGAGGAATAAGAGGCAAAGGTTATCCCACTTTTACTGACAGGAAGACTGAGAAATAGAAGTAATGAGGCAATTATGCATAAAAGTAATGTAGAAATTGGAACACTAGTCTCTTGACAGCAGAATCATTTTCTCCTTGAGCTAAACAAAACTACTCATTTTTAAGAAGTCAGAATCCAACTTAATTAGTGAAGTTGAATATAGAACAGACTTTGATAGGCATTTATTTTAGTGTCTTTAGATTTTAATGTGTATTTTAGAATTTTAGTTATCTTGGAAGAAGAGAAATATTGCAGTTCCCAAAGGACATATTGTGTATTTTGTGGATTTTATTTATTTATGTAATGGATACTTTACGAATGCTTACATTCATTCTCTTCAAGTCTCTAGAACATAGCCCTGTCTTGGAAGAGACCAGAAGGACTACTGAAATGAATATCCAACTCTCCTCAAAGCATAGTAACAGAAAACAAGTTATTCATGAATGGTCGTCCTTTCAAACTTTAAAATTTCTTAGCTCCACATTCAAAATATTCACTTTTATGAACACAACTGGATATTAAGCACCCATTCTTAACAAATAAACTTGTTCTTTTGGCTTCCAATTCTGTTTTCCTTTTACAAATAATGAATAGATAGATTCCAACTCAATTATCAAGAGCCAAATATATATATCAACATCAACAGGAGTTGAAGATTGGACTTCAAGGATTCAAAGTACAATATAAATCTTTTGGTGTAGATTATGTAAAAGACTGCATTCGTGCTGAATTCTTAGGTACTACTATGTTAGAAAGTAGAGATAAGGTTAATTGAAAACATTCAAGACTTGGAAGCAACCAAAATGTCCATTGATAGATGAATGGATAAAGAAGATGTTCTGTATGTATATATGATATGTGTAGAGTAATAGCCTAATAATGAAATACTGCCATTTGCAGCAACATGGATAGACCTAAAGATTATCATGCTAAATGAAGTAAATCAAAGACAATATCATATAATATCACTTACAAGTGAAATCTAAAAATGATATAAACAACACAAAAGTGAAAGTACAGTCGCTCAGTCATGTCAGACTCTTTGCGACCCCATGGAGTTTAGCCTAGCAGGCTCCTCCGTCCATGGGATTTTCCAGGCAAGGGTACTGGAGTGGGTTGCCATTTCCTTCTCCAGGGGCTCTTCCCAACTCAGGGATTGAACCCAGGTCTCTACGTTGCAGGCAGCGGCTTTACTGTCTGAGCCACCATGGAAGCTGATACAAACAGAAGTATATACAAAACAGAAAGAGGTGCATAGACACAGAAAACAAGCTTCTGGATACCAAGGTAGAAAGTTAGGGAGTAAGGATGGATTAGGGGTTTGGGATGAACACATACAGAATACCATAGATAAAGTAGAAACCAAGAGCCAACTGTATAGGACAAGAAACCATACTCAATATTATCTAATGACTTATAAGGGAAAAAAGTCTGAAAGAAAAAGCATATATGTATAATGAATCACTTCGCAGTACAACCTGATACTTAACACAACATTGTAAATCAACTATACTTCAATTTAAAAAAATAAATAAAGACCACATGCAAAAGTCCAAAAGTGGATATAAGTATATGAATGTGCTGAAATAAGCAAGCAAACAAAAAACAAATGTATCACTTGAAAAGACTATAATTTTGACTTTTTTCCTAAATAATTCTGTTCAAGTTATTTTTTCCACCATATCAAACAAAGAAGATGTCTCTGTATCTTATAAACCTCCCTTCTTTATAAACTTGATGAAATGTAGGACAATCAGAAAGCAGAGCTATAAATAAATATTCTCTATTTTTCAGAGTTCAAGAGAAAAATATGACTGGAAGTAATTGCAGTTTCTCATTTGTGTGTGTGCTGTGCTGTGCCTAGTCACTCAATCATATCCAACTCTTTGCAACTCCATAGACTGTAGCCTGCCAGCCTCCTCTGTCCATGGGGATTCTCCAGGCAAGAATGCCAAAGTGGGTTGCCGTTCTGTTCTCCAGGGGCTCTTCCCAACCCAGGGATCAATTCTTTACCATCTGAGCCACCAGAGAAGCTCCTTTGTGTGGTTAAAAGCAAGATTTGATGGATGAACTGATGAATGGGTAGACTAATGATAGATTGGGGAGGAAATTTCAATACTTTAATATGGTGATAGTTCAGTCTTTTCATGTGAAGGCTATACTTAAGATATTCTCATCTTTGCACTATTGCTTTTAATGAAAGTGATTAAAGATTGGAAAGAAACGATGCAGTCCTATTTTCTGAATACTGTTCCCCTGTGTACCCACCCCTCCCGCATCTTGGTGCCTAGACTGTTTCATTGTTATGCCACAGTGGTCCTGCCTGAAGAGCCACCTGTATTTATACATCACCACAGGCCTCCTTTTTTTTGGCAGCAATCATTCCCTCAGCCCAAAACTTGCATCCCAAGAACAGCTGTTTCACCACCACTAACAATAATTTAATAACCAGATACAAAAAAAAATCATTCTTCTATTCATTTCCCTATTATTTGCAGTCTGCAGAGAAACATGCCATTCATACTAATGGTGGTCTCCTGCAAAATTTATGTTTCATTTTTTGTCCAGGGGAATGAGAAGGAGCCGGTGGTTGATCTCCAATTGGAAACAATTAGCTGGACTCTGGAAGAAAAACAGGGATGAATCTTTGTGCATGTAATTACTTTATTGATTAACAAGTAAATGTATTGCAATTACTTCTCATATACATGTTGCTCCACTTATTGAATTGCAATGCCTGAGATCATTTTATTCCTTAATAAAAAGATCATGTGAATAATTCCTACCTTCATCTTCTTCAAACTTATTTTCTAAACTTCAGTTTGTTAGATTCAGACTTAACAAAATGATAGAATAATTTTGTTGCAGGCAGAAATTATTATTTTTCACTAGCAATGTATCACCCCATGGTTAACATTCTATTGATTTCTAATAATCTTTTTTTTTCTTTTTTTCATGGGTTAATTCACAAAGAATTAAGATAGACTTTCAAAAGAAGCTAAATTTTCTGGCTGAAAAGTTCTTGAGGACACTCAGTTATCTATTTTGGTCTGAATATTCATTCAAGTTATTATTATTTGGCTGCACCATATAGCTTGTGGGATCCTAGTTCCCCAACCAGAATTGAACCCAGGCCATTGGGCCACTGCAGTATAGGTGCCAAGCCCTAATCACTGGACAGCCAGGGAATTCCCCCAAATGGAACTTCTGGGTAACAGTAGGGTTTCTCAGCAGCAGAACTATTGACACTTGAGATGGGATAATATTTGGTGGAAACTGTCCTGTACTACAGGATGTTTGGCTGCGTCTCTGGAATCGCAAACAGTTGGACACAACTGAGTGATTAAGCACAGCACGCTGGAATCTACTTGTCGATATCAGTAGTACCCTCATACTTAGCCATGACAATCAGAGGTGTCTCCAGATATTGATAAATATCCCTTCTGTAGTAACATCACCCCAGGTAGAGAACAATAGGACTAAAAATCCACTTCTCTATTATCATGAGATAATTCAATTTTGAGAGGAAATTCATCCCTGTAGAGCTATAGTCTGCTATTCTGTTGATTTTATCTTTAATTTTATATACTCCTCAGTTATGACATCTACTCTTCTTAAGTGGGCTTCTACCATCAGTCTTTGCCCCTTGTTCTCTCTCCTGTTTCCCATTAATTCTATAATCATGCATGTTTGGTGACCCACATATCAAGGGAATTAAGTGACAAGAATTATACCCCTTAGATTCTTAGAGGTTATTAAAATGATAGAAAAACAAGTATATCATGCTAAAATTTGTTAACCTATGTTTCCATTGCTATATCTCAATTAGTGGAAATATAGAACTCCTGAGCAAATCTTATTTTTAACAAAATACAGTTAAAAAAAAAAGTGGAAAATGACACCCTGCTCATTAATAATGACTTCCAGGTCAAAATATTTTTCCAGTTTTCACAATTTGTATAAATTAGCTGTTTTGCCATAAGAATATAAGTCCCTCAAGAAGCTAAGCCCAGGTCAGAGTCTGCATGATCGTGATAATTATTATATCCACAAAGTTAAATGCACTCAGTTATGAAAAGAGGCAAAGGACTGTCTCAACGGCTTTTGTCTACATAAGTATCAGCCTCATTGTTCTCTTTCTTCATCTCTAAAATGACTGCATTTGCCATAAGAATTAAGTAAGGAAATATACATAAAGCAGTTAAAATAGTACTTGGAACATAATAACTGCTCAGTAATATTCTTTGACAGAATTTTCCTACTCCACTTAATTGAAATCCAACTAATAGGTATTCAGAACCAAAATTTTTGTGAAACTCACATTTATTCCATCAAATATTGTCCACATGTGAATATCTTTTAGACACTTCAAATATAATTTATACCTAAGAAATTTAAAATCTAACCCAGTTCTATTTTCCCCTTGTATTTTCCAGCCCTATGTACATGTCTATCTTTTAACACCTTAATGGGGTTGATAGTTTTTTAAAATTTCTGTCTCCTTGATTTGTTCCATTTTCCCTGTTCTTCAGACAGCATGCCCCCATCTTAGAACCATCTAGCTTGAGTTTCTAAACTATCTCCTAACTTGGGGTCCTCCTCAGATAACAATCTTAATGTTACTATACACTGTGATCTTTCTCAAAGAAATAATCTGATGAAATAACTTCTTACTTAAAATCCTTCAATAGCTCTCATGACAATTCAAGATAAAACCTGACGTCCTTAGCATGCTAAAGAAGATGTTTTATGAACTCGGCTCTGTTCTCTCCAACCTTATCTTTGTTCCTTTTCGCCTTGAATCTCTTACCAGAGTCCTACTGAATCATTTGAAGTTGATCAATTCTGTGTGGTGTTTTGACAGCCTTCATTCTAACTGACATCTCCCTCCATCTGCTTGGAACTCCTTGCTGCCCATATTTCCTGGACTATTTTCTAACTTTTTTTTTTTGAGTAAATGCTAGTCTTGGGTACTTACATTTTCAGTTCAGTTCAGTTCAGTCTCTCAGTCGTGTCCAACTCTTTGCGACCCCATGGACTGCGACATACCAGGCCTCCCTGTCCATCACCAACTCCAGGAGTTTACCCAAACTCATGTCCATTGAGTCCGTGATGCCATCCAACCATTTCATCCTCTGTCATCCCCTTCTCCTCCTGCCTTCAATCTTTCCCAGTATCAGGGTCTTTTCAGATGACTTAGTTCTTCACATCAGGTGGCCATAGTATTGGAGTTTCAACTTCAGCATCAGTCCTTCCAATGAATATTCAGGACTGATTTCCTTTAGGATGGACTGGTTGGATCTCCTTACTTACATTTTGCCTAGGACTTATTTCTTTATAATGTTTATTATATTATCCTTATTGTTGATATTTATTTGTCCAACTCTTCCTAAGATATTCAGATTCTTAAGGGTTGGTGCTATTTTTTTTTTCTTTTCTCTGTAACCCATAATTGTTTATGTTTTTCTAACTGTATCTGAGAATGAAAGCATCTAAAGTAACATTGCTGAAAAAATGTTTAAAGAAATTGCAAAAATCATTGTCAGTATAGTGTAAAGAACACTGATTTATTTATTATTTAGACATATCCAGATTTGAATCTCAGTTGTGTAACATTACTTACTGTTTTGTGTATTTTGATGCAACCAATGCTTTATTTAAAAATTATGTTTCCTCTTTTGTAATATTGTGAATAATTCTTAATACAGAAGTTTGAGGTTAGACTTGAACAAGATAAAAATATATGAGGCAAAGGGTAGGTGTAAAAAAATAGAACCTATAATAGTTGGTTTCATTTCTAATTTCAACTCAAATTCCAAGCAGGAGTTGATATTCCTATAAAAAATTAAAAATGTACTCAATTTTCAAAACACATCAGAATGAATGGCCCCCACTAAAATGGTCCTATAAAATGAACATGAGGCTTGAAAAGATTCATGGAAATAAATGACAAATAAAAGATAGTTTCAAATAATGACAACTAAAAGTGGTAAACAGCCACTGTCTTGTACCTAAGTCTTTCTTAGAATGAGACAAAATAATGATGCCAGTAAATAAGTGAAAACATACAAAATAATGAAAAAGATTATGATGAATTCATACCTGAAGTCATAATTATTGAATAGCATCCCGGGTTTGTAGTGTTCTCAGAAATATTGGCTAATAACAGGACATATATGGGGCTTCCCTGGTGGACCAGTGGGCAAGGAATCTGCCTTCAATGCATTAGATGCAGGAGATGGAGGTTCAGTCCCTGGGTTGGGAAGATCCTCTGTAGGAGAGCATTGCAACCCATTCCAGTATTCTTGCCTAAAGAATCCTATGGACAGAGGAGCCTGGTGGGCTACAGTCCATGGGGTTGCACAGAGTCAGACACAGCTGAAGCAACTGAGCACACAGAATACAACAGAACATACATACAATTTAAAATGAAGAAATATACATATGCTTAACACTTTTTACTATGAGGGAGTGTGTTCAAAATTTGTAGAACACTGAGATAGATGCATGGTGTAGCACCAGGAGGCCACCATCAGTATTGGACATAACATGGTGAAAGGAAATAAACTCTTTGGTAGCCTGCAAACAGTCAACAGTCAGTTCTTCCAGGACATGCTTTGATTGACTGCAGAGACACGTGCACAATAATTAAGACTGATCTTGCAGATAAACTCACATTCTACAGCAACTGGTTGGGTTAAGTGCAATAAGAGGTACTGGCAAGTGAGTTCAGACTCAACAGGAGATCTAGTCCCTCTGTTATACTTCAGTAGAAGAATTAGAGATAATTGTTGAATATATGTGTGCTTCCCTGGTAGCTCAGATGGTAAAAAAAATCTGCCTGCAGTGCAGGAGACCTGGGTTCAATCCCGAATCAGGAAGGTCCCCCAGAAAAGGGAATGGCTACTCACTCCAGTATTATTGCCTGGGAAACCTCATAGAAAGAGGAGCCTGGTGGGCTACAATCTGTGGGATAGCAAAGAGTCATTGAACATACTGCATATCTGGATTTTATCATGTATAACTGTGTTAGGAAATAAGAATTTTTAATAGATTAGTTTTGTCACCTTCAACAGAACCTTCTGCTACTTTCTTGAAGGATTAATTTAAATAACCTCTAGATAAGCTGTTAAATGCTGACATTTAGACTTGATGATCAGTATCAAGATTCAGGTGCTGAAATTAAGTTAAAACACAGTGAGCAGAGGGCTTTCCAGAATCCACACGTAAGAAGTCATGTTTAAGTAAGTCCTATAACAATACCTGAATATGATTCCAAAATCACATAGAGCAGAATCAACAAAATTTAAGTGACTGAATATAGTATCAATATATTAATCATCATGCTGCTGCTACTGCTAAGTCGCTTCAGTCGTGTCCGACTCTGTGCGACCCCAGAGATGGCAGCCCACCAGGGTCCCCCGTCCCTGGGATTCTCCAGGCAAGAACACTGGAGTGGGTTGCCATTTCCTTCTCCAGTGCGTGAAAGTGAAAAGTGAAAGTGAAGTTGCTCAGTGTGTCTGACTCTTAGCAACCCCATGGACTGCAGCCTACCAGGCTCCTCCGTCCATGGGATTTGCCAGGCAAGAGTACTGGAGTGGGGTGCCATTGCCTTCTCCAATATTAATCATCATACTTGTCTTTAATTTCAATTTTTTTGTATTTTTCTATGTATGTAATAGTACAACCCTAAGTGATTTTAATCATGTTCATATGATTTTTTCCACAAACACAGCATGTTATCCCATGTATTATATTGTTGTAACCACACGTTCTGGGAAACAAACTCACTCAGAAGGACAATGCAGATAGTGGAGTGCAGTTTATTACACCAGCAGGCCCAAGGCAGAGTCTCCTCTTAGCCAAGGACCCCGACCAGCATTTGTGAAAATCTTTTATACCCCATGTGTACGTATCTGAACCCACCACTCCAAAATCCTTGAGACTTACATAAACCAAGGAAAATACAATCCCAATAACCCCATCATTCACGTGCTATGTGCTCATGTGCTCAAATTGTCAAACAAGTAGCCAATAATCAGTAAACCTGAGGTTACACTCCGAATGATACAGAAAAATTTATGGCCTGTCGAGGAAGGGGTGATTAGTGTATGTTTTCTCTTAGGCGATGAGTAACCTAGATCTGATCTTCAAAGTTCCCCTGTCTGGAGGGGGTCTTATCCTTCGGTTGTTGTTTTCATAGGCACTAAACATAGAGTTCAGAGTCCATTGGAAAGGTGGCCGAGCATGATCAGCATGAACAGGCCTAAGATGGAGTCCAGGCCCTATGAATTCCTTCTTCAATATAGATGTGATTTGTTCTATTTACTTTCTACAATACTTCTAAAAGCTTCTTTTGTTCTATTTTCAAGAGTAAATATTAGCCTATAAAGCATACACAGTTCCAGGTTTTTAGTTTTCTATTTAGCAATTATTTTCTGAGAAGTCATGTGCGATAACATTGCATAAACTGTATAAACTCTTCCCATCTGTATGCCCATGCCCGTTGTAGTGTGACAGCTTTTCTCATGTAGGGGTGAAATCTATTTCTCCACCTAGTCAATTCTGCTTTGTCCATTGACTTGCTTGGGTCAAGGGGATATTAGCAAATAGAGTGCAAACAGAATCTTAAAATGTACTTGTGCCATGAAGGCATGCTCTTTCTGTGCTTGCTCTCTTAAGACCACCTTGTGAATAAAGTCAAAATAGCCTACAGGTATAAATAAGAGACCAGAAGGAAGAGAACCAAGATGCTCTGGCTGATAGCCTGCCAGTCAATGGGCAGAGAGGCCATCTTGCATATTTAGCCACCAGCCACTTCCTGGCTGACCATGAATTCAAAAGACAACTGAGCCCATCTCTCCAGCTGGGCCAGTCAAAAAAGTACTCAGCCAATCAAGAGAATAATAAGGTTAAAAAAAAAAAAAAAAGATACTTTTCATTCAATAACTTTGGATGATTTGTTATGCAAATTGACAGTTACTAACAGAGTGAATCCTCTCACAGATCAAAAAGAAAGCACCTTGATGTATAAATTTTATTCTGACAAAGAAGCCTTTTAACATAATTGTAACAAAATGGAAGCAATGATGTAATCATGGTCAGGATGAAAATAAATCCTCAGCTTGATATTGCTCATTCTTAACTGCTAGATCAAATGCCAGATCAAGTGCTACCATTAAGGAAGACTTCCCAGGTTCCTTTTTCTGAAGGTAATTTATATCTATTTTATACTTCTGTAGCTTGGGTACTGTGTTTCTCAGAAGACATTGAATTTGCCAGTTTCTTTATTGCATTAATTTTGCATGTGTGCGGTCTTGTTTCCTCTACTTATTTAAAAAAAGATAAGAGTAGATTTCCTTTTGCATTATCCTCATTTTTCATTATGAGAAACACAGTCGTTGGCACATAAACTCATTAAGAGTTATTTCCTCATTGGAAGTCATAGTATTATTCTTGATGCATGGTGTTCCTTTTGCCGTCACAATCCATGATTCAAAGCCTTTCTTTTGAAATAAATTTATTTATATGGAACACTTCAGATTTAAGGAGCATTTCTGAAACTGATCAAGATCCTGTGGGGCCCCTGGGCATGAAAACATTTCAAACAGTTGCTAATCTGGGAAGGAAGGGGATGCAGAGAAAAGTGAGGAGGAGCCTAGAAACAATAATGTAGCCTTAGGGGAGGGTCCTGGTTCTGCTGAAGTGATACACACAACAATGCCTTTGATCTCCTTTACAAAAGTCAACATTCAAAAAATTAAGATCATGGCATCCAGTCTCATCACTTCATGGAAAATAAAAGGGGAAAAAGTGGAAGTAGTAACAAATTTTATTTTCTTGGGCTCCAGAATCACTGTGGACAGTAACTGCAGCCATGAAATTAAAAGATGCTTGCTCATTGGAAGGAAAAGTATGACAAACCTAGACAGCAAATTCAAAAGCCTAGACATCAGTTTGCCAATAAAGGTCCCTATAGTCCAAGCTAGGGTTTTTCCAGATATCATGTGTGGGCGTGAGATCAGTTCATTCACTCAGTTGTGTCAAACTCTTTGCAATCCCATAGACTGCAGCACGCCTGGCTTCCCTGTCCATCACCAACTCCTGGAGCTTGCTGAAACTCATATCCATTGAGTCAGTGATGCCATCCAACCATCTCATGCTCTGTCGTCCCCTTCTCCTCCCACCTTCGATCTTTCCCAGCCTCAGGGTCTTTTCCAATGAGTCAGTTCTTCACATCAGGTGGCCAAAGTATTGGAGTTTCAACTTAGCATCAGTCTTTCCAATGCATATACAGGACTGATTTCCTTAAGGATGGACTGGTTGGATCTCCTTGCAGTCCAAGACTCTCAAGAATCTTCTCCAACCCCACGGTTCAAAAGCATCAATTTTTTGGTGCTCAGCTTTCTTTATAGTCCAACTTTCACATCCATACATGACTACTAGAAAAACTGTAGCTTTGATTAGATGGACTTTTGTTGGCAAAGTAGTCTCTCCTTTTTTGGCAAAGTAATGTCTCTGGATGTGAGAGTTGAACCATAAAGAAGGCTGAACACTGAAGAACTGATGCTTTCAAACTGTGGTGCTGGAGAAACTTTTGTGAGTCCTTTGCATAGCAAGGAGTTCAAACCAGTCAGTCCTAAAAGAAATCAACTCTGACTATTTATTGGAAGGACTGATGCTGAAGCTCCAATACTTTGGTGCGATGATATGAAGAGATGACTCATTAGAAAAAGACCCTGATGCTGGAAAATATTGAAGGCAAAAGGAGAAGAGAGTGGCAGAGGATGAGATAGTTAGTAACATCACACATTCACTGGACATGAATTTGAGCAAACTCCAGGAGACAGTGAAGGACAAGGAAGCCTAGCATGCCACTGTTGATGGGGTCCCAAAGAGTTGGTCACAAATTAGTGACTGGACAACAGCAGAAATAAAATCCCCAGCAAATGGAAGAGGTTAGCATTCCTCATTTCTGAGAAGGTAACAGTTTGAGGAGGCCACTTGAGACCAGATTAAAGAAGTGCAGGCACTGCACACACTCTGATCCTTATCAGCAACTCTGCCCTTGAACCATTGCTATAAAACTCCTCACCAAATCTCTCCAGGTTGGGACACAGTTTTTAAGGTCATGATTCTCCTGTGTCCCTCTTTGCCCGGCAAAGCAATAAAGCTATTCTTTGCTTCACCCAAAACTCTACCTCTCAGATTTGATTCAACACCAGTGCACCAAGGCTGAGTTTTCAGCATCACTGTTTCATTTTTCCAGCCAAGTTGCCACATAGGTGAGTGAGAGAATGTCTGTTCACATGGTTTGAGCCCCCAAGCTACCAGGCTTCAATCATTCCGTCAAAAAATCCAGGCATTTAAAGTATGACAACCATCCCTACTGTTTCCATTGCCTCCTATCCAAATTCCTGGCTCATTTGGAAATATAACACACAAAATGTGCTATGCCACTACATTTCCAAGTGGTTTGTGACAGCAATAGCAATTGAGACAATCTTTGTCCACTATTTTTTCAAGTGAAGTAGAAGAATGCTGTTTATATGCAATCTAAACTGTGTTGTGTAAAGATAGTGACTTACTGCTTACAGCAACTTTTTAACCTTTGTCCTGGCTCGTAAGTCAGACTACTTCTTTAAGTTCTGAACTTAACCGTATTTTTGCTTCTGCAAGTGAATGATGGGAAATATTTTTTCCTCCTATATCAAAGGTATTCAGCAGTATATTTAGCCTTCTGCAGTCTTTCTTCTGTGGGAAGTAAGCCAAGAAACTTTTTTTTTTTTAGAACCCTGCACTAGAGACTGAAGCAGTCTCAGAGTTTTGATGAATAGGATAAGGTTCTCCAAAAGCAAGATGTTGGTCTGGGGGCGGGAAGTTAAGTGTAAGCAGATAGGTTAGGGAGTCTCCAAAGAAAGGGAACANGACTCTCAAGAATCTTCTCCAACCCCACGGTTCAAAAGCATCAATTTTTTGGTGCTCAGCTTTCTTTATAGTCCAACTTTCACATCCATACATGACTACTAGAAAAACTGTAGCTTTGATTAGATGGACTTTTGTTGGCAAAGTAGTCTCTCCTTTTTTGGCAAAGTAATGTCTCTGGATGTGAGAGTTGAACCATAAAGAAGGCTGAACACTGAAGAACTGATGCTTTCAAACTGTGGTGCTGGAGAAACTTTTGTGAGTCCTTTGCATAGCAAGGAGTTCAAACCAGTCAGTCCTAAAAGAAATCAACTCTGACTATTTATTGGAAGGACTGATGCTGAAGCTCCAATACTTTGGTGCGATGATATGAAGAGATGACTCATTAGAAAAAGACCCTGATGCTGGAAAATATTGAAGGCAAAAGGAGAAGAGAGTGGCAGAGGATGAGATAGTTAGTAACATCACACATTCACTGGACATGAATTTGAGCAAACTCCAGGAGACAGTGAAGGACAAGGAAGCCTAGCATGCCACTGTTGATGGGGTCCCAAAGAGTTGGTCACAAATTAGTGACTGGACAACAGCAGAAATAAAATCCCCAGCAAATGGAAGAGGTTAGCATTCCTCATTTCTGAGAAGGTAACAGTTTGAGGAGGCCACTTGAGACCAGATTAAAGAAGTGCAGGCACTGCACACACTCTGATCCTTATCAGCAACTCTGCCCTTGAACCATTGCTATAAAACTCCTCACCAAATCTCTCCAGGTTGGGACACAGTTTTTAAGGTCATGATTCTCCTGTGTCCCTCTTTGCCCGGCAAAGCAATAAAGCTATTCTTTGCTTCACCCAAAACTCTACCTCTCAGATTTGATTCAACACCAGTGCACCAAGGCTGAGTTTTCAGCATCACTGTTTCATTTTTCCAGCCAAGTTGCCACATAGGTGAGTGAGAGAATGTCTGTTCACATGGTTTGAGCCCCCAAGCTACCAGGCTTCAATCATTCCGTCAAAAAATCCAGGCATTTAAAGTATGACAACCATCCCTACTGTTTCCATTGCCTCCTATCCAAATTCCTGGCTCATTTGGAAATATAACACACAAAATGTGCTATGCCACTACATTTCCAAGTGGTTTGTGACAGCAATAGCAATTGAGACAATCTTTGTCCACTATTTTTTCAAGTGAAGTAGAAGAATGCTGTTTATATGCAATCTAAACTGTGTTGTGTAAAGATAGTGACTTACTGCTTACAGCAACTTTTTAACCTTTGTCCTGGCTCGTAAGTCAGACTACTTCTTTAAGTTCTGAACTTAACCGTATTTTTGCTTCTGCAAGTGAATGATGGGAAATATTTTTTCCTCCTATATCAAAGGTATTCAGCAGTATATTTAGCCTTCTGCAGTCTTTCTTCTGTGGGAAGTAAGCCAAGAAACTTTTTTTTTTTTAGAACCCTGCACTAGAGACTGAAGCAGTCTCAGAGTTTTGATGAATAGGATAAGGTTCTCCAAAAGCAAGATGTTGGTCTGGGGGCGGGAAGTTAAGTGTAAGCAGATAGGTTAGGGAGTCTCCAAAGAAAGGGAACAGATACTACTCTATTGACGTAAGATAAATCATTTCGGTCAAAACATGACCACAATGCTTTCCCTTCAACAGGTCTCAGTAATCAATGATCAGAAGGAACAAAGAATGCAAGAACAGAGAAAAGGCAGTCAAACAATAGTGCAGCGATAAAACAGAGTCTGAGTTCCTCCTCAAAGGATACTCATAATAATATATCACTGAGTTCTTCAGGGACTAAGGCCCTCACCCAGGTGGAGGACAGTGAAAATGTGGACCCCTCTGACTTTAATCAACTGAAACTTGAACTCTGTCGACCTTTGCCCCAATTCTCTGCTGAATTCTCCTCCACTGAAGCCCCTTCATGACTATGTGTGTACTCTTACCTTAAACCTCCCCAGTTTTACTGCTTGGGGACAATCCTTGCTGCTGATCTTACCTGCTGAAGGTAATAATACATCCTTCCTTCTCCAGAACTTTGGCTTGTTTCAATCTGCTAGCACAACACCCACCAAGAGGTGAACCCAATTTTCCAGTAATAGGCCCACCTTTGATTTGTGCAGCCCTTACTCCCCATTTTAATTTGTTATGTTAACTTTAAGTAAATAGGTGTTAGAATTGCTGTTAGGATTTGTATGAAAGCCTATTTCTAATAGATTACAATGGATTGACAATACATGTTCAGGGCTTCTATGATGGCTCAGCAGTGAAGTATCTGCCTGCAATGCAAGAGATGCAAGAGAGAGGGTTTTGATCCCTGGGTACGGAAGATCCCCTGGAGGAGGGCATGGCAACCCACTCCATTGTTCTTGCCTGGGAAACTCCAAGGACAGAGGAACCTGGAGGGCACGGTCCAAAAGGTTGCAGAGTCGGACATGACTGAGCACACACCTTATCATTAATTTGTTTTAAATATTTAAAAGGAAGATAATATTTAGTGCCCTGAGCATCTACAAAGTTATTAGGCATAAAGGAAGGGAGAGAAAAAGTGATGCAATGAGAAACCTTGGTGACGAGGTCCAAGAGTCCTAACTTTCTATCAGTCTGCTGCTGGTGCTCCATTCTAGGAGGCAAGGACCAAAGAACATTGGTCACTTCTCTAAATGCCAGGGGAGGAAATTTTCTCTCTCTGATTTCCTGCTTTCAGTTTATCTCAAATCTAACAATGTGTTTTCACCCCCAACTCTTTATGAAGCTAGAGCTTGTATTTAGAGATAAGACAATGCAAAATAACAAGAGCTGTCTCATAAATTCACAATCCAGTTGGGAGTGCCAGCTACAAATTTGCACTTGCCATCTACCTTTACAACAATTAGATCATGTGTGGCCGCAGCTGCTGACCCGGAAGGGAGTCTGGGGTAGAGAGGAGGAATGAAGCACTCTGTACTCTGGGGAAAATTAGCTGAACAGGTTTTCAGATAGTTGATTTCAAGAGCTGATTGTAGGAACCCAATTCTTGTAGCTCCTCACATCTAGAAAAGCACTACATTCCTTCATGGTGACAACCACTCCTCATGACTAGCAAAACCCTGCAAAAACATGTGCTTGACTACATATACTCCCACTTTATCAAGATCACATATATACTAACAGTCCCCCTCTACCTCTGAGCAGTTTCTTAGGGCTATTTAAGGTGCTGTTAGCTGGGATGTAGTCCTCATTTTGCCTCAAATAAAACTTAACTTGCAGCTCCCACATTGTGCCTTTTTTTAAGTCAGCAGGATACAGATTGATTAATTGGACAAGTTTAGTGCAGGATGGTAATGTGTGTGTGTGTGTGTGTGTGTGTGTGTGTGTGTGTGTGTGTGTACACATGTGTGTTTGTCAGTTATGTTTTCCCACTTCTAGCTGAAAGAGTAAAATAATGTATCCGTGAGATGCAAAGTATTTTCGGGAGTAAGTATGTCCTTATCAAAATTGTTGGATGAGACAAGTAGAGTGTGCACCCCAGTTTGCTCCTCCTATTGGGCAGCATAGAGGCTTAGGCTCCCCATCAGTCTGATCTGCACATTCCCATCCAGAGTTATCTCTGTTCCTGGTGATTAACTCAGCCCTCACTTTCTCTCCCTAGCTGACCATGTTGTAACACGATGTTTATTGCTCAATTCTTAGAATGTTCCAGGAACCAATGCAGAAAACAGACAGAAGAAAGGTTTGCTGTACTTACTAAAACCAACTCTGTCCCACTGTTAATGAACATTGATGTAGGCAATAAATGGATTAAAATTGTTTTGCTGGCGGATCAAGAATTGAGCTATATAAGGACAGACATTATTTCAGCATGAAGGGCTTGCAAATTTGTAGTTTGGGTTTTTCGCCTTAATATAATGTAAACAGCTAGCTGGATTAAAAATGACCTGTCATAGTCACAAACTATTTAGAAAAACTGCATGATTACATGAAATTATGCTGACTTGTTTCTTCCATTACCAAAGAACTCTGAAATGCACTAGTTTTAAGAGAATATTACGTGAATATAATGGAAATAGTTTCGGTGAAAAATTCTTGCCTTGTGTTCATTAAATTTCCAAGTTATTTACAGTTGTTCATAGTTAGAAGGCAAATTGAAATTAGCTTATTTTATTTGGGGGAGGGGAGTACCTACCATTCTAAATGATTAACTATAAAATAGTATATGTGGGTATACACAGAAAATGATAAATATATGTAGGAAGCACTAAACAGAGTGCTTGAAACCATTACTGTTATTTGACAATCTGAAAATGATTTCCTTTGTTCTATTCATTAGGGGAAAATCAAGAAATAAACATAAGGATGATTTAAAAGCCATCAGTAAAAAACTATGACTTTAATTACTGTCATCATTCTAAGGAAAGGAAATGTTCCTCATTCAGTTCACTGGATGCATCCATCTTTTCATTGCTCAAATGCATCCCAGGGGGTTAAAAACAGATAAACAAAACACGGGATGAGAATGTAAATTCACCTAGTAATATACTGTACAGCTCCATGTTATGTGCAAATGTTTTATATTCCACATTGTTATAAAGTCAATATAACAAAAGGCAAAATATAGAATGACCTAAAAAGGATGCAGACATATCACTAATGATAATCAGAGGAGGACAGAAATACATCTGAGAGAAGAAAGACAGAAAGTCACGGTAATGGAAATAGCATATTTTAGGGGGCAAGCAGAACTTGAGAAATGTTAGGTTTTGATAGATCATGCTATAAGACTTTCCATTATTTTATTTCACTTATAATTATACTCCATTAATCAAAATATATGCACTGGACATCTACTGAGTTATGTAATTGTGCTATTTTTCTAGAAAATAGATGAATGTGTATATACATATATAGCAAAGAAAAGCAGTATTGTACAGCAATAATATATGCTAAACAATACAAAATAAAAGCCTTGAATGTTAAGAAAAGGGAAAATTTATTTTCAGGTGGGGATGTCAGAGAAAATACTGTGGAGAGGGTCGAACTTGATCTACTCATTGGAGGATGATTTGCACTTTAACAAGTGCTTTGCTTTCATTCTCTTGCTGACTTCTCCTTTTCCCCCTTCCTTTTCTCCTCCTCTTCCTTGTTTCTGGCTTCTTGCCTGATTCTGGGGAGAGTGTGGAATGAAGAACATATCGCATACAGTTATGTATGATCTAATACTGATTTCAGTAGAGTACTACCGGTTTATCTGTCATTCTCACCATTGGTCTATGACATCTCTGTTAGTCTGTGACATCTCTGAGGGCAGAAACAATATTTTCAACATAGATGAGTTCCTAACACTAAGCATAATACCTAACACATAGCAGGTCTGCAATAAAAATTATATTAATAAAGGGCAAATCAGTTAAAGCCCAGGGGCAGCAAGGTGGAAAATGTATTCATGCACTAGAATAGAACTGTTTGAAATCATTAAAGAATTCTATATTATATCATAGTGACTAAATGAAGCATGATGTATTTATAATAATTCTGACAGACAACAAGGATTTCTCCCTATAGTATAGTGAATTACAGTATTGACATTATTTCTTCAATCTGCTTCAATTCACCTGTCTACATATTGTATATTACTCTAAAACAAATTACATGATTTCAGTATACTGAAAGATAAAAGCCATCTATATAGTCATTATTTATTGCAGTTTATGATGGAGAATCATACAAGAAATGGTTCAGATTTAAGTGCACAAAATTTGAAATAAAACAGAAATAGCAATTATCCTACTTCTATCAGTTACTATAAACTTACTAGTATTTAAGCCTCAATTTTCTTCTTTGTAAAATGGGGTTAAAATAGCACCTACTTCACAATGTTTTTGCTAGCGTAAAAGGAGGTAATACATGTAAATACCTAATATTGTGTAAAATGCAAGCTCTATACTTTGAGGGGGTTGTAGTCAACGATAGGGCTGGAATTCCTGCATCACTATAATTAATGAAGTGCTTTACACACCAATTTTATCGCTACCATTACCTTAGGGACACATTATTTGAGGAAAATACCGGGACTGTAATTACAGGAAAAAATATTTACTGTGCAGAAATAGTTAATGAATGCTGCTGCTTCCCAGGTGGCGCTAGTGGTAAAGACTCACCTGGCAATGCAGGAGACTCAGGAGACTCAGTGATGCCAGTTGGATCCCTGGGTTGGGAAGATCCCCTGGAGGAGGGCTTGGCAACCCACTCCAGTAGTCTTGCCTGGAAAATCCCATGGACAGAGGAATCTAGAGGCTGGCGGTTTGCAGTCCATGGGATATCAGAGTCAGACACTGTTGAAGGGACTTAGCTTATTGATATCAAAGCTGGTTAAATATTGTCTTTTGTAGCCATCTTCCAAAACTCCTCCTGGGAGTGGGGGGTGTAGAAGAGGGAAAGAGGGATCACTGATCAACTGAGGCTATTTTATATTCTTTCTGTTTTTGTCCTCAATGGAATGTCATAATGCCCTCAATGGAATTTCATAATGTTGGAAAAAATGTCCAACTCAGGACCTAATGCAGTAATAGGCTATCAAAGCAGGACCTGGGTTTATAGTTCTTGACTCTCTGATACCTTATGTAGGCTACTTATTGTTTGAAAGAGTATATTTTATTACTTCACAAGACTTCATTGTAGCTTCCACCTTCCAAAAAAGGAGACTCTCTTGGTTGGGAGACTACAAACCACCACAATGTGACACCATAGTTTTTCATCAATCACCTCTTTTAACTGTGATTTGCCATGTTTTATTATTAGGCAAAATGTAGAAACCCATGGGCATGTAGGAGTCTGAGAGGTAGAAGATAAGATACCCAGCCTCAGGGCACAGAGTCATAACACAGCTGGTCTATTAAGCCCTGCAGCATTCATTGGTCTGTGAGGAGCTCAGAATCTAATGCAGGGTATAAAAATTCAAAACAGAAAAATATTATCCAAACACCAAACATTTCCTGATTGATGATAGGCTAAGTGGTATGAATAAGCCACTGTAAGAGCTTAAATGAGAGTAAAATAAATTCTAATTGGACACAGATAATATACCTGTGCTCTGAAACAATAAAGTAGGGATTACTCAATTTTGCTTCAATAATTTAAGCTTGGGTATTTTGAAACACACAAGAATACCCAAGAAATAAAATATTTATTTGAAATTTAAATTTTAAGTGGCTTTATGTTGGGGGAAAATATGTAGTCTCTGATGAGATGTAATTGTTGTACGTTCATTTTTTAATGAAAGCTTTTACACCAGTTTATAAGATGTCAAGCAAAAAATTCTGGGAAAATAAAATCTAATCATGTGAGTTTTTTACTGAAATTCAACAAATTTAATTAAGACAAAAATGTGAAAGTTGTATTGGGTTGGCCAAAAATTTGGTTGTTTTTTTCCATAAATCTTAAGGGAAAACTCAACAAACTTTTTGACCAACCAATACTGAAGGGAAAGTAGAGAGTCAAAACATTTTTCTTGATCTGTATTAGTAAACCAAGTATAATGATTCATACCAGTTATGTGGGAAAATAAAGAGAAGGCCCTAGAACTCATGTGCCATGGCTACTGAAACCTTGAACCGTTCTACACGAGTGTAACTGAACTAATGAACTTTCTTGGCCCAACAGTAACTACAGTAATCACCACCACAACAGCTTTGCAGGTAGTATCCCATTGCATCCTCAGAGCACAGTCTGGTAAGACTGTTGAGTCTGTGACTTTTGGAAAGTTGATTAACTCAGGCTCAATTTTCTCAATCTAAAATATGGGAATGTGAATAATGTTTACCTCAGGATTAACTTAACAGTTAAAATAATTGATCCCTTTAAATCTCTATCAGAATGCTTTATATACATTCAATGATCAATGAGCAACATTTAGAGGTCAAGAAGCAACAGTTAGAACCATACATGGAACACTGGACTGGTTCATAATTGGGAAGGGAGTATGTTGTCACCCTGCTTATTTAACATCATATGAAATGTTGGGCTAGATGAATCATAAGCTGGAATCAAAATTGTAGAGAGAAATGTTAATAACCTCAGATATGCAGATGATACCACTCTACTGGCAAAAGCAAAGAGGAACTAAAGAGCCTCTTGATGAAGGTGAAAGAGGAGAGTGAAAAAGCTTGCTAAAATTCAACATTCATAAAAATAAGATCATGGCATTGGTCCCATCACTTAAGACAAATATATGGGGGAAAATGGAAATAGTGACAGACTTTATTTTCTTGGACTCCAAAATCACTGAAGACAGTGACTGCAGCCATGAAATTAAAAGATGCTTGCTTCTTAGAAGCAAAGCTATGACAAACCTAGGCAGTATTTTAAAAAGCAGAGACATCTTTTTGCCAACAAAGGTCCATAGAGTCAAAGCTATGGTTTTTCCAGTAGTTAGATGTAGATATGAGAGTTGGACCATAAAGAAGACTGATCACTGAAGAATTGATACTTTCATAGTGTGGTGCTTGAGTTGACTTTTTAGAGTCCCTTGGACAGCAAGATCAAACCAGTCAATCCTAAAGGAAATCAGTCCTAAATATTCACTGGAAAGACTGATATTGCAGCTGAAGCCCCAATACTTTCATCACCTGATGCAAAGAGCTGACTCACTGGAAAGGACCCTGATGCTCAGAAAGATTGAAGGCAGGAGGAGAAGGGGACAGCAGAGGATGAGATGATTGGATGTCATCACTGACTCAATGAACATGAGTTTGAGCAAACTCCGGGAGATAGTACAGGATAGGGAAGCCCGCATCCTACAGGCCATGGGGCCACAGAGAGTTGGACATGCCTTAGTGACTGGACAACAACAACGTTTGATAAATGCTACTGATCATTGTTTAAACATACATAATTAAGAGGAATGAGGCTCAAATTACTGGATTTCCCAAGAAAAGAGGCAAAATAACAACAACAACAACAACACACACACACACACACACAAGCAAAAACAAATAATGAGGGACTTGAAATGAGATGGCTGTGATTCTAAGCTGTATATAGTATTAACACAATCCCCAAACTCAAACAAGCAGTAGATATTCACTGACCCCCTACTACACGGTGACACTGTACCGACTCCCAGATTTCAATGATGAATGGTATAAATATTTCCACTCATGAATTTTTTTATTCTAAATGAGACTATAAACAAAAAAACAGATAGTTGGATTGGTTACAGATTATTGAATACTATAAAAAAAATTAACAGGGTTGTAAGAAGAGAGAAACAAGGGAGAGCATCTTCAGACAGGAAAGTCAGGGAAAGCTTGCACGAAGAGGTAACATTTGAGTTGAGACCTGAAAGATGAGAAGCAGTCATCCAAGCAAACAACAGAGGAAAGAATACTTCAGGGTGAGGGATTAGGATATCCACGTGCCCAGAAGTAGCACTGGAAACATAGTGTTCCAAGAATAGAGCATCAGGGAAGCAGGCTCCCTCCTGCTGGAGGAGAGTGAAGATGGAACATGGTACACCAGCTAGAGCATCAGAGGACATGTGGTTTTGTAAGAAGTTTGGATGTTATTTTAAAAGTACTAAGAAGTTATTGAGAGATTTAAGGAGAAAAGTGCAGTAATCTGAATTTCTTTTGTAAGGATAGATTGGAGAAGACCAGAAATGAAGAAGGAAGGCCAGTTTATTATAGTGGTAACATCATGAACGTGGGACTTTTAAAGGAACTGAAAAGATATAAGTAGATTTGAGGAATGTTTGGGGTCAGGGATAGGAGAACAAACAGCACTTGATGATATGTACAGTACTCTAATTCTATTATGCTGAATAGAACTATACCTAGGTAATTAAAACTTGGAAGTGATTGATTTGTGTAGTAAGCTTTTTTTTACAGTAGGGCAGTGAAAGCACAAAAGATCCAGTGAGTTCTGTGGATAATTAGATGTGATATTCTACTTTTATATTCTGACTTTTTCCTAAGGAGTAGAAGAAAAGTATTTTCCATTTTGTCAAGCATAGCAATAGGTGCTTATAAGGTCTTTTGAATTAGCATAAAACCTCATGAAATTTATTGATCCTATAAAATTGAAAATTGTGTTACTTTTGCCCTTGAAACAAAATATCTACTTTCTAGAGGGTAAGTACAAACATATTACTTTGTACTTGATTCATTTTTTTAAATTATAGCATGAAATTAAGACTTGGGAATATCCACAAACTGTATTTTTCTCCCTGTCTTTCTCTGTGTATGTGTGTGTGTGTATAGATAGGTAGATGGATACCAAAATCAAATTGATTACATTGTTTGCAACTGAAGATGGAAAAGCTGTACACAGTCAGCCAAAAAAGACCTGGAGCTGACTGTAGCTCAGATCACCAGCTTCTCATAGCAATATTCAGGCTTAAACTAAAGAAAACACTAGGCCAGACAGGTATGACTTCAATCTTGTATGAATTCACAGTAGAGGTAAAGAATAGATTCAAAGGGCTAGATCTAGTTTACAGTGTGCCTGAAGAATTAGGGACAGAGGTCTGTAATATTGTACAGGTAACAGTGAACAAAACCATCCCAAATAAAAAGAAAAGCAAAAAGGCAAAGTGGTCATCTGAGGAGGTTTTACAAATAGTGGAAGAATGAAGGGAAGTGAAAAGCAAGGGGGAGAGGAAAAGTTACATCCAATTAAATGCAGAGTTCCAAAGAGTGACTAGAAGAGACAAGAGGGACTTCTTCAATGAGCAATGCTTAATAATACAAGGAAACAACAAAAGGGGAAAGACTAGAGATTTCTTCAGAAAACTGGAAACATCAAGGGAGAATTCTGCCCAAAGATAGACACAATAAAGGATAAAAGTAGTAGAGACATAGTAGAAGCTGAAGAGATCAAGAAGAGATGGAAAGAATACACAGAAGAACTGTATAAAAAAAGACCTTACTGAACCAGATTGCTATGCTTGTGTGGTTAGTCACCCAAAGCCAATTCTCTTCTAAAAATATATTTTTAGTGAGCTTTTATTCTCTAGAAATCAAAAAATACTATTTTTCAGTGTTTTAGTAACTGGGGATGTTACAAAAAAATCTTAAAGTTTTGGTCAAGTCTTTTTGTTTGCTTAAAAGCCAAGAATTTTTTTTTTTTAAAGAAGCTTCAAAATGGTGATACTTTACTTAAAAAAAAATAAAATGCCTCCTAGCTATCTCCCTTTGTTTCTACCTGAGTCAGTATGTGGAATAAACTGTCCCCAGCAAGCACTGATCAAGTGAGTGGTACAAGTGAAAGATCTGGTAAGACTCCACAGTGACACATCTCTTCTTTACAAAATAGAAGTCACTGGATAAATATTACGATGATGAACCTGAGAGATCAGAGAAAATTCTTGATATTTTCAGTTTCTGACTTCTGAATAAAATTGTCTTTCATTAAAAAATAAGTCTAGTCTTTTAGCCAGAATGGCTTAGAAAGTGGATGCTCTGGTATATTCTTCCACTCAGATAAAAATTCATGGAAGATCAAACATAAAAGAAGGATCATGGTCAATTAAAAATAATATTTACATTTTGAAAGCCAAGAAATTGAGCAGAAATGCAAAGAAACTAGCAGGACTAGAGCCACTGGACTGCTGGGCTCTTGATAAAGAAATAGGAAGAGCCAGAATTCAGACTCCTTGGATCATAGCCCCTGCAGCTCTTTAGCTTTAAGCTGAGAAGGAGGGTAGGTCCCTTTGCTTGTGAAAAGAGTCTGGAAACGTAGTGAAACAATGTCTGGATCTATCATTCATGTCAAACTGTGAAAGAGAGACTTGGGAGAGGCAGACAAGAGAGTCACAGCCTCTGAACTGAATTGTGAGTTGATAACTGGAAGATCTGAGACAATTTTCCTGCTGAAGACCCTGGATAGAATGAAGTGGGTGGAGCACACAGGCAAAATTGCTGGAAATGAGCAGTGGGATAGAGAATACAATTAGGATAATTTGGAAGGTAAAACCTACTCAAAAGGATAAGGGAATTTTGCCAGCAGATTGCCTTCAGACTTGAACTGTTACTCATACCTGGTGTCCAGCTCGCTGGCCTCCTCTATAGATTTTGGACTTTCTCCCTTAAGGTATCTCTCTCTCTATCTGAGTCTCTCTCTGCATTCATTAGATCTCATGATGTCCATAATAATAACCAATAAGAGTATAACTGGTATACTCCAGAAGTTTGATGTACAAAATCTTTAAAGCTTTACCCATGAGATTAGCACTTTTAAATTACCTCAAACTTAAATTTTCTTTCTAAACATTATGTACCCCATATATATTTATAGCATAGTTCTTCAGGTCTTACACAGAAAATTTTTGAAGCAGAAATATTTTCTCTTTGGACCCTGTCTCTAGCTACCTATGAAGGAGTGGATAATGGATATTTTTAAAGGAATAAAAAGCTAAAATAAGAAAAAGAAAACTGCTGCAATGAAGCGGACTACATTTTGAAATTTAACTTCATTGATCATAAGTCAATCCAATTTATTGATTCAGAATTCCTTTCAGAGAATGAAGATCTAAAATGAGGAAAGGAAGTTAAGGTGCATGTGTAGGAGGAATTTTTCCTATCCTTATTTGTAGTCAGAAAAATAGTTGGGTTAATTGCCTTTGTTTTAGGTAATAATTTGAATATAATATTAGTAGAACAGTAGTTATATTAGAGTACAGTTTAACTGTTTAAATTTAGAATTTGGATGAAGGCAACAGAAAAAGGAAGATTATCTTGTGAGAACAGATTTTGTTGATTTATTTTTAATAGAGATATTTGTCATGTCTACTTCAGCATGTAAAACCTAAAAGTTTGACTATACATGATAATAGGATAGTACTAAGATTTTGGCGATAGAAGTACTCAAGCTTCAGACATCCTTGCACCAACATAAAGTCTTACTTTATTTTGTATTTAGTTCAGTTCAGTCACTCAGTCGTGTCCAACTCTTTGTGACTCCATGGACTGCAGCACACCACGGTTCCCTGTCCATCACCATCTCCTGGAGTTTACTCAAACTCATGTCCATTGAGTCGGTGATGCCATCCACCCATCTTATTCTCTGTTGTCCCCTTCTCCTTCTGCCTTCAATCTTTCCCAGCATCAGAGTCTTTTCAAATGAATCAGTTCTTCCCATCAGGTGGCCAAAGTATTGGAATGTCAGCATCAACATCAGTCCTTTCAATGAATATTCGGGACTGATTTCCTTCAGGATGGACTGGTTGGATCTCCTTGCAGTCCAAGGGATCTCCTTGCAGCCCAAAGTAATATATTCCATTAAGGGTAAGGGTTAGTAGCTCAGTCATGCCTGACTCTTTGCCACCCCGTGGACTGCAGCCCACCAGGCTCCTCTGTCCATGAGATTTCCCAGGTAAGTATACTGGAGTGGGTTGCCATTCCTATCTCCAGGGAAACTTCTCAACTCAGGGATCGAACCCCGGTCTCCTACACTGCAGGCAGATTCTTTACCGACTGAGCTACAAGGGAAGCACAGTATATTCCATTACTTATATTTATTTATCTGTTTGATATTTAATTCTAAGCATTAATCATTATTGCCTTTCGATATGGTAAAGTTCTCAGTGTTCTCAAAATTTCAGTGATCCTTTGCAAAGGAGCTAAGCTGAAATTGACTTAGCACATTCTTATTTCATAGAGAGGCCAAATTAATAATGAAGAAAACTTTCGTAGGAATAATTAAGAATGTAAGAAATATACCCTCCAGCAAAGTAAGAACTTCAAAGGCATACAGTACATGCAACTGTAGAAAGCCCAATTATAATTTATTATGATATAGTCATTAAAATAACTTCCCCTAGAGGTTTTCATGAAGTAACACTTTTATAGCTTGTACTTTAAATATAAAGGCAGCTTTTATTTTAAAATAATTATGAGTTTAGCCTTTTTACTAATTCATAATGATATACAACTATTTTATTAGTGATTCAACTTTCCAATTATTGAACACTTTTCTACTTTCCAGTGCAGCTTTGAGCTATAAAATGTCATATCACCTGGTCATGCTTACTTGTGTTAGTTGCTCAGTTGTGCCCAACTCTTTGCAAAGCCATGGGCTGCACCCCACCAGGCTCCTCTGTTGATGAGATTTTCCAGGCAAGGATACTTGAGTGGGTTGCCATTTCCTTTTCCAGGAGATCTTCCCAACCCAGGGATAGAACCCTGTTCTCCTGCACTGCAGGCAGATTCTTTACCAACTGAGCTATGAGGGAAGCCTCAAATATTACACAAAACATGTGTGTGTGTGTGTGTGTGTGTGTGTGTGTGTGTGTGTGTATAAAATTTGGTAAGCCCTAAGCAAGCATGAAGCTTCCCTCATAGCTCAATCAGTAAAGAATCTGCCTGCAGTGCAGAATAGGGTTCTATTCCTGGGTTGGGAAAATATCCTGGAAAAGGAAATGGCAACCCACTCCAGTATCCTTGCCTGGAAAATCTCATAGACAGAGGAGCCTGGTGGGCTGCAGTCCATGGAGCTGCAATGAGTAGGGCACAACTGAGCAACTAACACAATATTTAATCAGTATCTGTCTGCTTCAGAGCATAAGCTTTGTGAGGGCAGGGATCATATTTATTTTAGTGTTAAAGTATCCCCAGTTGATACAGAAACTGACATGCTTTGACAATATGCTTAAAGAGATTTGATAAATTAATGTTAAATTAACGAATGAAATAAGTAATAGAACTGAAATTGCTTTCTATTAAATATACTCCTTTTGAATTCAAAATTAACAAGGATGCCTTGAGCTCTTCACCAAACACTCAAGAGATTTATAAGGCCAGACTTATATGGAATTAATTAATTGCCCCAAGAGCCTTGTAAGGCAGGATGAGTCATGTTCACACAGTTAATGAGGAAAAGGAAATGATTGAAGACCTATCTCCTGTTCCTAGTGCTCTTTCCATTATACTCCAAATACTGATTTTCACTGAGAATTGATACCATATTTGTTATTTTAAGTACTGAGTCAACATTTATAGCGCAAAATGGCAACCCACTCCAGTACTCTTGCCTGGAAAATCCCATGGACGGAGGAGCCTGGTAGGCTGCAGTCCATGGGCTAAGAGTCGGGCACGACTGAGTGACTTCACTTTCACTTTTATGCATCAGAGAAGGAAATGGCAACCCAGTCCAGAATTCTTACCTGGAGAATCCCAGGGACAGAGGAGCCTGGTGGGCTGCTATCTCTGGGGTCGCACAGAGTCGAACACGACTAAAGCGACTTAGCAGCACCAGCAGTTTTAAGTAATACACTATCAGGAGTAGGATTTTGGGGAAGGATTGTGGTGCTGGTGGCAGTTTATTTGCTAAGTTGTGTCTGACTTTTTGTGACCCCATGGACTCTGTCCTGCCAGGCTCCTCTGTTCATGTGATTTCCCAAGCAAGAACATTGGAGTGAGTTGCCATTTTCTAGTCTAAGGGATCTTTCCCACCCAGGGATCGAACCCAGGTCTTCTGCATTGCAGGCAGATCCTTTACCAACTGAGCCCTTAGGGAAGCCCTTATAGAGGATTATCTATTTTTAAAGTGGGAGCACAATAAAATATTATATAGTCCTAAATGTCATCTAATTGAAATATACAGGGAACCTCAATTTGTAAAGTCTAAAGAAAGATGCTCTGGTTGAGGGTAAGGCAGGAGATTGAGCCTATAAAGTTTCCCTTCATCCCTACTTAATCCTGAAGGTATTGTTAAAGACTTGAAGAACCCCATGAAATATTGTATGAAAACCATGACTTTTGTCCAAACTCTTGAAGTTTCAGAGACATTACAGACTTGGGCTTTTATAACATGTTATTGCTTAAGTATGGAGTGAGCCTTAGATTTACATCAAAACAATAAAACTTGTATACTTTATGTAATATGTAATTAACATTAATCTGCTTTGGAGAAGACACCCCTAACAACTTTTACACTCTAAAGATAGTTATCTATAATAATGAACAGTCGTTTATAAAACATTTTACTTAATTTTCTGGTTAAAGATATTTGTCTCACTTTACTTTTCTTAGATATACCTCCATCAATCTTTTGGTATAGTTAGTAAAGTCCAAATAACTTTCCTTTAATATAAAAATAATGTTTTATGAAAGTAAACATGTTCAACAGCTGGAAGCTCAGGGACAGAGTTGAGCCTAGAAATACAGAGACACAACAGACCACTAATAATATTTAAATAATGGGGAGTAGAGGGTATTTTTTAAAGAATGAGAATACATAGGAAAGAAGATAGAGTCTGAGGTAATTCCTTAGCCCCTTGGAACTAGGATATTCAGGGACTGAGTAAAGGATGAAAGTGAAAGTGAAGTCGATCAGTCATGTCTGAGTCTGCCACCCATGGACTGTTGCCCACCAAGCTCCTCCGTCCATGGGATTCTCCAGCCAAGAATATGGAGTGGGTTGCCATTTCCTTCTCCAGGGGATCTTCCCAACCCAGGGATCAAACCCAGGTCTCCCGCATTTCAGGTAGACGCTTTAACCTCCTAGCCACCAGAGAAGCCCTAGCAAAGGCAACCTGGGAAAGGTAATCAAAATGTGGAAGATTAGACAGAAATACACTATCACAGAGTCAACAGAAGAAAATGTTTTAAAATGAAGGGAGTAATTTGAGTTAATTGAGAGAGCAAGTTGGCTGAAAAGAAGTTATTTGCATTGCCACTTTGGCAACAAATAGATCATGGATAACACTGGCATGAATGGTCTCCTTGGAAGGGTAGAGAGAGTAATAGAAGTGGATTCAAGACAAACTGGGAGATAGATAAGGAAAAAGTAATGGAAGAGAAAACTCCTTGTTGAGGTGGTTAATGGGATTAGGGCATCTGTTCTTGCTAATGAATCCTTATAGAAAGAAGATGTTAGGCACCTACCCTCTCGCAGAGTCCGAAGTAGAGGTGCTTCTACTTTTTTTTTTTTTTTGATAATTCTTTTTTATGGCTTTATTTTATAAACGTTGTAATCAAATGGTGCCACAAAGATTAGAATTATAATCTCACATTGATAAAGACTTTGATTTCTACTATTTAATTTTTTATATGGACTCATCGTCTCAAAACAAGATACTGCATTCTTTGTCAACTCAGCTAGCTAGTGTTCCACCTCTTGATATTTGGCTTAACTGTCGGTCTAGGAGTGCTCTCTTTCTTAATGATTATATTTTAAAGGGATGGCTCCTCCTCCTTCAGAAAGACATTCCTCGGTTGTAAAACTGCCAAGAGGCTGATTTACGTGACCCTACTTTTCAAAAAGGCAGAGAAACAATCTAAAATTGCAAGTGTTCCAAAATAAATGCTCTAAGAAAAAGGAAGTTAGAGGTCTATCTTCAGAAAGACACCTGTCTAACACATCATCAAGCTTGGAGAACAGTAAGGCTTCCTGTGTCACAGGGAATGTGAGCTGTGTATTAGGGGTGTCCAGATAAGAGTAAGGTGATGCAGAGAAAAAATTGTGTAGGAAACCTGGGTTCGATTCCTGGATTGGGAAGATCCCCTGGAGAAGGGAACAGCTACCCACTCCAGTATTCTTGCCTGGAGAATTCCATGGGCAGAGGAACCTGGTGGGCTACAGTCCATGGGGTTGCAAAGAGCTGGACATGACTGAGCTACTAACACTTTCACCTTCAAGGCCATAATGGATAATGGTGAATTATGGTAATTGCTAACAATGACCAGGAAATATAGGAGTTGGTAATTAGCAGAATACTTAAAATTGAGATTTTTTAAAAGTATAAGTTAGAGGTTATAGGAGATTTTAGGCTGTAAACTAGAAGCTGAGGAAAGATGGAGAAAAAGTCATTTGATGAGGAGACTTCAGATATCAATAAACTGGATGTTTTGTTATGTAGTTGCTTAAGTAACCAGTAAAGATAGGAGCACAATTGAGAGACCTCTATTGAGCTGGTGTCAAAGTCTTAAAATCTTTAATGTTTGAGGACAACTGAGAAAATTGTTAATGGTTGTAACGATGAAGTGCTATGGTCTAATGGTCATCAAAAAAAGCAGCTTTATTTTCGTTGCTTTGTTTGAGAATGGAGGGAGAAGAAATGTCTAAAAGTGAAAAAGAGGAGGAAACCAGTTCCAAGGCTCATCGTAGACAAAGTGGGCTGGGGGAGGGTAGGTAGAAAAGAGCCACCACTGAAGTGATGCCTGGTTTTTTTGTTTGTCTGTTTTATTTTGCTTTGTTTTGGCTCCTATATTTCAGCTGGATAAAGAAGATGAAAGGAGTGTTTTGACAAATGTTGAGGGTCGGGAAGATTTGGTTGCAATTTCTGAGAAATATAATAAAAGTGTTTGTGGGACTTTGAAAAGATGGGAGATTTGGTCAGGTTAAAGAGCCTGACACGACTGAGCAACTGAACTGAACTGAACTGAACTGAAGGAGGACACAGAGATGTTTGGATAAATGTCCATGTGATGATGGTTCACCTGTTGTTTCAGATAAAAGGTGAATAAATAGGGCTGCAACCAATGGTAGAAGTAAAACTGTTATTCTCCTAGGGTCATGGAAGTAAACCGTGTAATTTCCTCCTCCTAGGAATTAATCTCCTGGGCAGTGTAAATTTGGAGACAGATGGTGTCATGGCAGAGGGAAATGATTTGCTGGGAAGTGGGGAGGGGGCTCTGTGGGAGTCCCTTAAGACCCTCAGTAGGCAATGCTGTGCTCTGGAAAAGGACCTTTACCAAAGTCCTTGATTACTGTTGTGATGGTGATTGCTTTGAGCATTACAGTAAAATTATTCACAATGTTATTATGGTAGCATTGAAAATACATAAATACTTAGTCTTTCACTCACTATTTAACTAGAAATTAACCATTTGTGGATAATTATCATTGGTCAAAATCCGATGTTCACATTGATCCCATATATCAGTTTAAATTCTATTATGAAGGCCTCATTTCTTTTCCCACTTGAACATGAAAGAAGGGAAAATGATTCAATAAAAACTCTCCTTTGTACTATTAACCTGTAATCCTATATTTGTGATTTTTGTTTTTAGGAACTATAATAGAAAGAGATGTGTGCTCTGTAGGGAAAACAGTTTTGTTATTTCGTACACTCTCACTCACCCCTGACCCACAATTCTCCAAACCCTGTCAGTTCCTAGCCACTGAAGTTACAGCCCACTGTAGGATCCCTTATAAAGAAATGGATTCAATGAAATCATTCTGCTGTACACAGACTTACTATTTAGTCAATGCTGACAGACTCCTGTAGCTAACAAGGTAATGTGTCAACATGACATTTCTTTATAACTTGTTTTAATGTTTTAAAGCCTGGACTCTTGAAGTATAGACTAGTTAATCAATTTTACAGAGACCATGCACATTTCTCTAAAAATAATGCTGAATGTGAGCTTGTGTTTGTTGGGAATTTATAGAAAGCAATGGAATTTCAGAACTATTTTATTTTTTACTCTGCACAAAGAGAAATGGGAGATTATAAGAGAGATATGAAGAAAAGAGAAATAACTAAATAACTTAATATTCATCTCATGGTATCAAACATGGTGCAAGATGCTTTAATGATATTTATTTCTCACAATGACATCATGAAACTCTGTAAAATAGATATTAATATTCTTGTTTTACAAACAAGAAAACTGAGTTTCAGGAAACATTTACTGAATGAGCAATTTATCTACTGTCATAAAGCTGCTATATGTTATACATGGTCACAAGATATATCATTTCATTTTAAAAAACATTCTCTACCCATGGCCTAGAGAAGAAACTGAAAATAAAGTTTCACAAGAAAAGAAGAAAAAAAAACCTGCGCAAAAAGGAATCTATGATGTGATAAGAGAAACTGTCCAAAGTCCTATGAGATCTCATATGAAGAAGAGATGATTTCTAGAAATTTTATTTAAGAGGGATTATTTTGAGTCAAGTAGAAAAGAAAAGAATTAGAGAAATTTAAATAAAAGCCTAGACCATGTACAGCAGGGCAAAACTGATTTGCTGAATTCAGCTGAGCTGAAATTTATAGTGTCTTTGCTCTGCTTTAGATTTTATATTGGGAGAGAGGATTTAAAAAAAAAAAAATGTAGGCAGAGAAGAATGATCCAGAAAAGTCAGAGAGATTGAAGCTTCAGATGAGAGAAAAGATAATTGATGAAGCAATGTTCTGGATGTAATAGGGTATGTAATCATAGCCACCATTTGTCATCATTTTTGTATTTCAACACCTCTGAAATCAGAATGGATCTTACAATTGATAAAAAAGCATCCTTATCGAATTTTAATGGGAATATTTTTCTATTCTTAGAATATATAAAGTAATTGTGATTCATACAAGGAATGGGTTGTCAGTTTGAAAAATACAGTAGATATCAAAAGTTTATACATTTTGTAGTTTCCAGGGTCATACTTTATTTTTTATTTCTTACTTAAAAAACAAACAAACAAACCTCTCTTCCCCATTTTCTCTCACTTAGACTCCCGCACAGCTTGAATTTTTCATGTTCTTAACAATCGTTGTTTGAACCCATCATATAAATACCTGTGAATCCCAGGGCTATGCTCCTGACTCTGCTTCCCCTGACCCACTGCTCTGTCAATGGGCTCTCTCCTATCCTCCTCCACTCTCCTGGTCTCTGGCCCTAACAAATCCCCTTTCTATTTCTTCAATCTCCTCATCTCTTGAAAAATCACAAACTCACATACTCCCGACCACTTTTTGAATACATCTGCTTCCTATAAGTCTAAAAAAAAAGTCTTGTCTCACTTTAGCCTTCCTTTTACAAAACAACAACAAAACATCCCTAACTTTGTGTTCACAGTCTTGTTTAAAGAAGTCAAAATCAACATATTCATTCAGGTGAGAAGTCATAGTTTAGTAACAATATTCTACTCTATGACTTGCTTATGAGGCACATATAATTGATCTCAAAGTCCCTCGATGATATTTAATTAATGTCTCTCAGGTTTGCTACTTGTTTCAAGACTTATTTTTTATTCCAATCATTGAAATAAAAGAAAAATCATATTCTATGTAATAATTCAGCAATAATGAAGTTTCTCAGGGAGAACTGAGAGACCTACCCTACCCTCTTCATTGTTAGCTGTCAGTTATTTACATTGTACCAGTCTATGTTTGTCCTTTACTTAAACAAACGTAAATGTTTTTATATATGTGACATAGAGTATATGTGTTTTCTCTAATTAAAGCAGATGTTACCAATGACAATAATCTGTGGCATGAGTTGCAAATGTGGAATTCTTTAATGTTTTCATCAAGATCAATTTAATACGGTCTATGATTTAAAGTCAAATTTCTTCTATCATTCTGTAATTTGACTAATTATATTGGACTTGGCATGCTGTCTTTAATTTTAGTCAGAGGGGCTAACAAAGCTAATTAGATCATTTTCAGGTTTCTATTTCTCATTCGTATGAAGTGTGCACTTGCTCTTTTGAAGTGAAAGATTACCATGATTTGTCTATTTTTGACTCTAAGATTAACATTTTGTATAGATGATGGCTGTCAAAATAAGATTATTGCTGAGTCAACTTAGATGGCCTCTTCTCCAAAAAATTAAATGCATTCTTTCTGTGTGTATTGTTAAATTGTGTGCATTTTAAAACTTTCTAGTATATTATGATCATTTTCAACAAAACATAAAGAAAAGAGGAAGAAAGGAATATTTTATCTGGTTGAAGAATATAAAATTGCTATTCTTACTTGGTCAGAAATCTTTTGAGTCACTTTCACATATAGATACCAAGGTGATGATTATACTCAAAACTCATTGACTGTACCCCTATTCTGTATATTTCTTCTTTATTTCAAAGGTAACTATAGTATATTACTAAATCCCATGTAATCTATAGTTTCTTTTCCAAGAATGAAGATATTCAGAAAGTTTTACTTTCTTTAGTTACTAAATAGGTTTTTCATGTTCTGTGAAATTTTTTATTTTATATATTTTTAAATACAAATTTATTTATTTTAATTAGAGGCTAATTACTTTACAATATTGTATTGTTTTTGCCATAAATTGACATGAATCCACCATGGGTGTACATGTGTTCCCCATCCTGAACCCCCCTCCCACCTCCCTCCCCATCCCATCCGTCTGGGTCATCCCAGTGCACCAGCCCTGAGAACCCTGTATCATGCATCGAACCTGGCCTAGTGATTCGTTTCACATATACACGTATACAAGTATAATTTTTATAAAGTTAAAAGTTACTTTGACATGAATAGTTAGTTACTGGGAATCAATGATTTCCTTAATTTAGTAGGAGGGTAACTGTAAAATAGTTAAGCTGATTCTATAAAAGTTTGACAAATGAACTGGAGCCTATTATACAGAGTGAAGTAAGCCAGAAAGAAAAACACCAATACAGTATACTAACACATATATATGGAATTTAGGAAGATGGTAGAGTTAAACCTGTACGTGAGACAGCAAGAGAGACACAGATCTGTAGAACAGCCTTTTGGACTCTGTGGGAGAGGGAGAGGGTGGGATGATTTGGGAGAGTGGCACTGTAACATGTATGATATCATAAGTGAAACGAATCGCCGGTCTAGGTTCGATGCAGGAGGCCTGGGACTGATGCGCGGGGATGATCCGGAGGGATGGTGAGGGGAGGGAGGGGGTCAGGGGGTCGGGATTGGGAGCTCATGTACACTCGTGGCTAATTCATGTCAGTGTATAGCAAAATGAATACAGTATTGTAAAGCAAAACAAACTAAAAAATAAAAATTTAAATTAAAAAAAAGTTTGACAAATGAAGCTTTTAGTAGTCTTTTAGACAAAATGATATTGAAAACTTATCAATGGATACAAAAATGGGTACTGTTCTACAGGGAAATAAAAATGTAATAGTTGAAGTACTATTTTATACTGGTCAGAAATCTATAGGTTCTGATCTGAGCTTTAATCAATAATAAACATTTAATCAAACATTGAAATACTCCTCTAGAAAATTAAACTTTGGTAGTTCTTTTAGAATATGCTTCAGGAATACATTGACAAGATATATACCATTATCTTTTTGCTCTATTTCCCAATTTTGGATAATTTTTCTTAATAGCAAAGTGTCAGTTTGTTCAAAGTGACATAGTAAACAAGTACACAGCTCACACAGGACTTGCTCCAATATTATTTTTATCTTTATTGGCTCTCAATAGAAGATTGCCAAACAGAATGATGCTAAATAGAAAGACAGATTTTTAAATGAAATTTTTAATTAAATGTAAAGAGAAGTATTTTTAAAAATTGCAAGATAGAAATATCATTAAACTGCAGGTAGCAATAAAGTATAGAATTAGATGAAGTCCAGATAGCAATGCACATAGACTTTCTATCATACTCTTCAGTAAGTTTAATTATCTCCAAATTTCCTCAGTCTTTTTTAAGTGGCTGCTGCTGCACGTATGCTGTTCTTCGCTTCTAACTGCCAGCTCTCTGAGCGTGCATCAGTTTAGACTTGGATAACATATAGTGCCACGACCTCCTGATGGACATTCTTTCTTATCGCCACCTGCCAGTTCATCCTGAATTGCGAGTTATAAAGGCAGATTTCAGGATGCTATTTCCATGCTCCTGGCTGCCTGTGGCTTCTTATTTCATATCGAGTGCTGTCCAAGCTTCTCATCCAAAAACTCAAGCCTTGTCCCTCCAGCACTCTCTTAAAGCCCAGCAGTTACTACTTAGATTGTATGCACTCTTTTTTTTGCCCTCAGAGAGGCAGGTCCCCTCCTCATGTAGTGTTTCCTTCTGACTTGTTTCCTTTTCTGCTGATCCATCCCTCAACAGAAATGCCTCTTCCCTTCTCTTTGCTTAACCAGATCACTAATAACAATTATGTCTCATAAAGCCATACCCCTTTTATGAAGCCTCTCCTGACAATTTCAAATCATAATGCTTCTTTTCATTTACCAAATCACAGGATATTAAAACCAAAGTAGTCACAGAATTCTTGTCACTCCTCTTGATATTTTAATATGAAAACAAAGAACCACAGTGGTTGTAATTAGTCATTTAACTTGTTAGAGGTTAAAATTAGCCTCAGGTTCTTATATCTCCAGTTCATGGATTTCCCTAATATCCTCCTTCTCTATTCATTGTTATATGATTTTCTTTTTTTCATTTATTTTTAATACAATGTTGCTACAATTGCTTTTTCTCCAAAACATGTGCAAACTACTTGAAATTGGTATTATAGATATGCATTCTTTAAGAATATCTTTAGAGTACCCATTTATTTATAAACATAGTGCCCTGACTTTTTGAGCTGATAACTTACCTGAAATAATTTTACAAACATTGATGTTAGACTTACACTGAACAAAACAAGAGAAATCGTCAGATGACAAAAGTTTAAATATACCCACAGATACTAATTTCATCAAACAACTCCCCTGAAAAGGATGTGCCTAACTTTGGAACATTGTTTTTAAAAGAGCATTTGTTTTTAAGAGAGCATTTTCTTTTCTTTTTTTTTTTTTAATTTTTATTTTTTAGTTTGTTTTGCTTTACAATACTGTATTTATTTTACTATACATTGACATGAATCAGCCACGAGTGTATATGAGCATTTTCTTTTCTAAGCATCATGTTTAAGGGACACGTGAATATAACTGAAGATAATTTTAAAAATATATAAATATTTGTGTAACTTGTATTTTGTTTATTTCATGGTATAACTTGAAGTATAAAATGTAAGAACATAATATTATTAAATGTTCATTGGAATACTTATGCACTGACAGATTTTATATTGATAGATATGCAGTTTTTATTTAAAAATATCTATATATATAAATTGCATATCTATCATAGCATATATAAACATATTTGCATATATTGCTTAAAAGCTATTAATCTGTGAATTAAAATCTAATAAACAAAAAGGGAAAAACTTTACAGTATAAGACATTGTGTCAAGAGATGATTTATCATAGACAAACAATCCAACAGTTATATTCATAATTCAGGTATTTGTTTTTGCAGGAATATTAAAGTCCCTCCCCATGATTTCTCATTTTACTGAGTTTCTATAAAATTGAAGCAAGAAAATACTCATATTTCACTGATTTGCATCTTGTTTTTCCTAAGAATTACTGAATCAGGTTGAATGAATAATTTAAAATCTACACATTGCAGTATAACACATAAGATTCTTGTATGAATTTCACTGTTGACCATGCATTAAAAAGCACTATTTTAAGGCTATTGAAGATGCTCTCATAGTATCCCTAAGCACCTATTTTTAGAAGGATTTGCAGCCTTCTGTGCCACTGATGATAAGGAATTTCATTGTTCTGGCTTCCATACCCAGCTTGACCTATTCATCCTAAATAAGCTAATCCTGGAGAGAGTTTTGCTTAAGGCATAAAATGATCAACACTGGGATGGAAAGCAAATCTCCCACTGCACATGCAGAAACTGATATAAGAGCCATGAAGAGTGTTATATTCATGTCAATACAGTTTCAGATCATACCTCCTACTAAAGTCAAGACACCTAATTTAAGGACTTTGGTTATCATCTACAATAATTTGAGTACCAGGAACGGATGTTACATAGAACAACATAGTTACCTTTATGCAACTGTTGTCAAAGTTCTGATTCACTGATAAAATCACCCAGGAGAATACAGTACTAAAAAGAAGTCAAGAGGATGGAGCAAAATTGTAAATATGATATTAAGGATTCCCACTTTCCTTAGGGTTTTCTTTCATAATTGATATCAAATGTGAATTCAAAGTATAAAAATATTTTGTTTGATAAGAGAAAAGTTTGGACCAAAAGTCAAAAGCTTTTCTCCTAACTCAGTATTTCTCCCTGAATGCATTATTTTTATCTACAATCTAGAGTAAAGCTTCCACTAATGACCTGCCTCATTAATATCAGAAACAAAAACCTACAGTCCTAAAGCCACCAAGCTGCAGTGATTTCTGTTCTAAAAATCATCAGGGCTTTTGATGAGAACTACATCTAAAGGCTTCAAGTCAAGGCAACTTAATTGAATCTAAGAATGGCCAAGATAAGAGATGTTTTGCATGAATATAAATATGTTGGTATGGATTAAGTTGGAGGAACCCTTGTCATGCAGAAATATTGATTTGCCTCATTTGCATATCTTTTCTTTAAGGAAAGCAAGATTTCTTAAAGGACATCTTTTCTTTGTTGAATTGAAAAATTACATTTAAAATTAAAAACATTTGCAGTAAAAAATATATATATATATATATATCTCACTCAAATTCTTAAGCTTGAGTTGAATCATTAGAGGGGCTTCCTTGGCAGCTCAGAAAGTAAAGAATTTGCCTACAGTGTGGAAGACATGGGCTCAATCCCTGGGTTGGGAAGATCCCCTGGAGAAAGAAATGGCAAACACTCCAATTTTCTTGCCTGGAGAATTCCATGCACAGAGGAGCCATTAGAACAGGAATGCAAAAGGTATATGGTTGTTAATACATGCAGATGTTGTCAGTTTCTAATTCAAGTGTTATAATGGTAACAAGTGGCTTAATAGTTTAAATAGCATTTGAAAGCCAACAACTGATTTTTTCATTTAACATAGACTATAAATGATCAGAAATGGCTACTTTCCCCCAAGATAGTCAGTGAAGAAGTCATAAAGTTAGAGTATATATCCACAAAGGGAGATGTTAGAAGTCATAACAGAATATTGAGTGGTGCTCCGTCACATGTTAAACCTATACTTTCTATTCTTGTGTAAAAAATACATAAAATTTTGCCTAAATCTCTGTTCATTTTATTGAAACTATCCTGGAGGCCATTATGATAGGAAATTGAGAAAGTAATACCTATTCCTTTGGACAAAGATCATTGAGTATTCCAAATCTGACCTTACATAATTAGTAACCAGTTTCATACCATTGCCCTTAGATTGATCTTTTATTGCACCTCTTTCAGTATCTAATCAGTGGAAGAATTGTAGGAATTTGTGGTACTACAGACAAATACATGTAGGTTTTGAGGAAGAACATTCCAGTTTTTAAACTAATTAATCCTGATTATCTCCTGCTTGTATCATAGCTAAATCTTTTAGTCCAACTATAAATAAGTAACATTTGTAACACACATACGCACATTATAAAGACAGTGGTAACCAGTAGCTTTAGAAATAAATTTGCCTGTGTGCCTGCATCCCTAAGTCTAGTCCTCAAGAAGTGAACATGAAACTTCTCTCCAGTGACACCCTAGCTCCAGATTTCTGTATATGACTGTCTTCTCACCCTCATGAGGACATGGTCTTACAGATCCTGAGTTTGTTTCAAGAGCATACAGGACACAGAGATTAAGTTGAGTGGTTCTTAAATGGGGATTTAATTCTTAATATGAAAAGCCTGTGGCACAGAATGTATAAAACCTCTTGCAATTACAGAAGACTCCCATACAAGCAATAATAGAGGTACATCTTTGACACATACACTACCCCAGAAGTAGGGAACATGGGTATAAGAGAAGTATTATGTGCTAGGTCAGGCTTCCCTGGTAACTCAGCTGATTAAGAATCTACCTGCAATGCAGGAGACCTGGGTTCAATCCCTGGGTCAGGAAAATGTCCTGGAGGAGGACATGGCAACCCACTCCAGTATTCTTACCTAAGAATCTGCATGGACAGAGGAGCTTGGTGGGCTAAAGTCCATGGGGTTGCAAAGAGTTGGACACAAATAAAGTGACTAAGCACACATGTACTAGGTCTGCTCCTGCCTTTTGCTTCAGTTTCACTTTACACAAATCTCCATATCTTAATTTAAATAAAATAGAAACTTGCTTCAAGTTCAGCATCCGTATGTGTTATATTTAGCTGTCACACTGAAAGCCAGGCTGAAATGCTGCAGGAACATGATGGAAAGTTAAAATCAGTAACAACAACAAAGGAGAAGCAAACTTTTTAAAAAGATCAACCGTAGTCCTATTCTGTAAAATGTCTTAGGGTGAATTATAGGGCCAAAGAATATGTACTCTCTGAGAGAGCTAAGACCCCTGTGGCAATCTACTTGGAAAAAAAGACAACTTTTCAGAATAATCTTTTTTAACTGTATGAAATAAATACCTAAGACATTAAAGAAAACTAATTACATTTAATTAGAGCTCTCTCCGGAGAAGGCGATGCAACCCCACTCCAGTACTTTTGCCTGGAAAATCCCATGAACAGAGGAGCCTGGTGGGCTGCACAGTCCATGGACTCGTGAAGTTGGACACGATTGAACAACTTCACTTTCACTTTTCACCTTCATGCACTGGAGAAGGAAATGGCAACCCACTCCAGTGTTCTTGCCTGGAGAATCTCAGGGATGGAGGAACCTGGTGGGCTGCTGTCTATGGGGTGGCACAGAGTCGAACACGACTGAAGCCACTTAGCAGCAGCAGCAGCAGCAGAGCTCTATCCATGGCTCTTTTGGCAGCCTTTGGACACCATATAAGGAATCTCTGCATGATACACAGGCAGTTGAAATAAGAAAGAATAAGGGTAGATTGCAGATATAGTTAAGAGGTAGAAATTACAGAACTTTCTGATAAAAAATATTGGGTGGAAGTAATTGAGAATGAGGGAATAATCAAAGGAAATATCCAGCTTCAAGGTTTAACAATAGTGTGGGGGATGCTGACAGTTTTAGAGATGATAAATGGTCCGTACCTGTAGAGAGACTGTATGTCCATAAAACAGTGTTGGTGGTGGTATGATAGACTTCAAGAGTGTCAGTTTGGCCCCGTGATTTTTGAAATGCCTCTTAGGTTGTCAAAGGAAGATACCAAAAAGGCAATTGGAAGTCAAAGTCTGAATTTTGGATGCATTCAATTCCTAAGATATTTTTGGACATGTTCAATTCATAACCCACAAAACAATACCTGTGTGTTCCTTCCAATACAGCACTATCCAATTTTGCATTCAACATGGAAATCTTTTCTTTTTCTTAGCAACCTCAAAGGACCAGAATTCAGCAGGGTTTAGTTTAGGAACTGTTGATATTTTACTAATTGATCATTCCATAGTTATTATGTAACATATAAGAGCTTTTGAGAACTATTAGATGGCAGACATTGCTCCTAGGCACTGTTCCTACATACATCAATTCAAATCATGGCTATCATTTTGCAAGTCCTTTTTTTATATATATAAAGGAAGAAGCCAAAGATTCAGACAGATTATTTATCTTTTACAAGGTTATATGGTGATTAACTTGCTAACTAAATTTTGAACTCAGATCTGTGTGACTTCAAAGCCCATAATTTTTTTGTGGTATCATATACATGTGCCTTTTTTCCTCTATTCTATTCCAGTATATTTAAACCTCTAATTTACTGGTTCATTGAATTTATTCTTCTCATATCAGGTTGAGGTAGAAGTTTTTAATAACTCAGAAGATAAATGACCTTTCTCTTGCTCAGTAGACAAATTTATTCTCTCCAAAATAGGACTCAAATATGGAAATTTTATTGCCTATTTGGTGCTATGGTGTATCACCAAAAATCCTCTATAAAATAGCATTGCCACCTAGAAACTTCCTATTAAGATAGGGAGTATCACACAGTCATTTTTAAAGAAACCAATAAAAACAAAACAAACAAAAAAAAATGGCCAGAGCAATCCTTCAAATATTCCTCTTCTCTGTAAAATGAAAGTAGGTCTATTTTTTCCCATGGATGCTGTATTCATAGACACAGTCATAGCCACTCCTGCAGAGATATAGAAAAGATGGTCTTCTTTGTTCCCTGGGAGACATTTTTTTCCCATTTCCACTCCTTGTTGTTTTATTCTTCTGAAAGCTTTTTAAGATATGTTTACTTACTCACCTGCAGCTAAACCTTGTTTTCATAGGTAGGTGGTAAGTCTTTTTTCACTGCCAGTTAGAGCTTACTTTATTCTTTAAAAGAAATCCTTTGATTTTTTTCCATATTTAGAATTAAAATCTCCACATCGTACTTTTAAGAGCAATTTCTGTCTATTTATCTGAGGGTTACCTTTGGATCTGCTAAACTTTAATACTTTGCTGGATGCTCACATGCCAACCATTTTCTCCCATGTTTTACATGTTACCCTATTACCTTCAAAACACAAAAGTACACGTGAGTGAAAGTCACTATCTGGCTTCTTATTGTTGAGTCCACTTCTGAAATCTTGCTCTGGAATCCATTTTCTGAAGGAATTCACCTACAACAGAGTAATTCTGCAGTATAATAATAATAACCCCACTATGGAAACTGCTTTTGATGTTTTTAACAGAAAGATATACAAGATTTATATGTTCATTGGTTATGACTATTAGGTTGGTCCAAAATTATGGTTTTTCATTGTTGGTCACTTCCTCGGTGGCTCAGACGGTAAAGCATCTGCCTACAATGTGGGAGACCTGGGTTCAATCCCTGGGTTGGGAAGATCCTCTGGAGAGGGAAATGGCACCCCACACTAGTACTCTTGCCTGGAAAATCCCACGGACAGAGGAGCCTGGTAGGTAACAGTCCATGGGGTCATAAAGAGTCAGACTCAACTGAGCGACTTCACTTTCACTTTCTCACTTTTGCTTTGTCGAGATTTGGCATTTGACACTGGAATATGTTCTTAAATAAATGTGGTTATGTTATACATCATTTTAATGCACATTTCTCATTTTATGTTTTTGCACTAATGACTTATTACTTGCTGTGTATTTTATAATTTATTTTATACCAGGGGAATAATGTTAGACAAAAAGAAAATTCAAGCTATTTTCTTACCCAAATTCAACATGGGTAAGTAAAGCAGCGGAAACAGCTCACAACATCCATAATGTATTTGGCACAAGAACCGCTAATGAAGGTATAGTGCAGAAAAGCTTCAAGAAGGCTTGCAAAGGAGATGAGAGCCTTAAAGATGAGGACCATAGTGGCTGGACATCAGAAGTTGACAATGACCAACTGAGAGCTATCTTTGAAGCCAGTCCTCATATAATTACACAATGATAGTTGCCAAGGAAGTCAATGTCAACCATTCTATGGTTATTTCAGCATTTAAAGCAAGGTGAAAGGGTAAAAAAGCTTGATAAGAGTGTACCTCTAGAGCTGACTGCAAAAAAAAAAAAAAATCATTGTTTTCAAGTGTCCTTTTCACTACACAACAACAATGAACCAGGTCTCAATTGGATTGTGATGTGTGACAAAAAGGGGATTTTATATGACAACCAGCAATCACCAGCTCAGTGGTTACACTGAGAAGCTCCAAAGCACTTTCCAAAGCTAAACTTAGACCCTTGAAAATGTCATCGTCACTCTCTGCTGGTCTGCTGCTGGTCTGATTCACTATAGGTTTCTGAATCCCAGTGAAACCTTTACATCTGAGAAGTAGGCTCAGCAGATCGATGAGATGCACCAAAAACTGGAATGCTTACAATCAGCACTGGTCAACAGAAAGGGCCCAATTTTTCTCCCTGACAAGCCCCAACTGCACATCACACAACCAGCGCTTCAAAATGTGTACGAATTGGGCTAAAAAGTTTTGCCTCATCCACCATGCTCAACTGACCTCTCACCAACTGACTGCCACTTTTTCAAGCATCTCGACAACTTTTTGCAAGGAAAATGCTTCCACAACCAAAAATTCCTTCCAAGAGTTTGTCAAATCCCAAAGCAAGGATTTTTACATTGTAGAAGTGAACAAACAGTTCTTGCTGGCAAGAATATATTGATTGTTATGGTTCCCATTTTTATGAATAAAGATGTTTGTGGGCCTAGTTGTAATGATTTAAAATTTATGGCCAGAAACCACGATTATTTTTGTACCAACCTAGTATTCACTTGTGTGACTTAGTGAGCTCATGAATTTTTCTTATAGAATATTAATTGTAAATAAATCTATTTAAGCTGATAGAATCTAAACAAAATTAAAGTGTATTTAGAATAGAATAATGCTTTAAGAAAAATAATAATGACAACATCTTACAGAAAATCCCTAATGACTTTTTGGCTAAAACAAAACCTCACTATGGCTAAGTAATCATTGAGACCTCTATTTAAAAATACAGATAGCTATAAAGATACAAGGATAGATAGACATTCCTACCAAGCACAGGCAGCCAAAGTCATGTCCCAGAACTCTCAGCTAAGTCTTCATGACTTTATCTTGTCAGGTGTTCTAATGAAAAGTTTGCGTCATTTTTGATCTTTGAGTGCTGACAACTTTCAAGCATAGCCTTCTATTTCCCCATTTTGCCCACATCTGAACCATGAAGCCCCCGCCAGCCAGTAGGAATCCTGGCTCCATGCCTAGTACTAACCATTACCATTCCTCATGCCACCAGGTTCTTCTTTTCTCTCCAACTATTTTTAGTTCTGCTCTGGAGCCTGCCCTGTTTTCCTCAGCAAAAAGCTTCCTTCTGTGACTAATGAATCTTTCATACACTCTTGTGTCTGTGTGGCTTCCTCATAATCACCATCCAGACTGGTAGGGCATCAATCCTGGCCCCTGCAGGGCAAACATGGTGAAGATACCAATTTTTTACAATATCATAATTTCACACATTTTCTAGTTTTAAATATGTAAGCCTTTTAATATTGATAATATTCCATGTATTTTACAGTGTGACTAAGTTCTTTGCACATTTTTTATGGAAGAGCAGACATTGGATTTTATTTTATTATTTTTTAAATTGAAGTACTGTATATTTCAGGATCCTGAAAGATGATGCTGTGAAAGTGCTGCATTCCTTAGACTGCAAGGAGATCCAACCAGTCCATTCTAAAGGAGATCAGCCCTGGGTGTTCTTTGGAAGGAATGATGCTAAAGCTGAAACTCCAGTACTTTGGCCACCTCATGCGAAGAGTTGACTCATTGGAAAAGACTCTGATGCTGGGAGGGATTGGGGGCAGGAGGAAAAGGGGACGACAGAGGATGAGATGGCTGGATGAAATCATCGACTCGATGCACATGAGTTTGAGTGAACTCCGGGAGATGGTGATGGACAGGGAGGCCTGGCGTGCTGCGTTTCATGGGGTCGCAAAGAGTCGGACACGACTGAGCAACTGAACTGAACTGAACTGTAAATTTACAGTGTTGTGTTAGTTTCTGCTGTACAGCATAGTGATTCACATATAATTAATGTATACATATACATACATTCTTTTTCAAATAATCTTTTTCATTGTGGTTTATCATAGAATATTGAATATAGTTCTCTGTGCTATAATATAGGACCTTGTTGTTCATCCATCTTATATATAAAGTATACATCTGCCAACCCCAACCTCCCACTCCAGAATAAATTTCTGGTTGCCCAAAGCAGTAGCCCTTCTAATTAGTAGGCATTTTATTAGCTTTCTTGACTTCCTTGATTAACTTCCTACTCTTTCCCCTACTTCTCCTCAAATCTTACTACCTCTAGGGAGGAGGGAATTAAAGAAATCGATCTGTGAGGTCTACATGTCTCAGTGAAAGAAGGAAGGCAGCTGTCTCAGTCTTACCTCCTTATAAATATGATGATTACTGTACCTCTTGTCCTTACAAACCACATTAATCCTGTTTTAATGGAGAATAATTCTTATGTATGAATGTTGAAGTAGAACATGTACTGTACAGGTTTACTTGCTGTGAACAAAGCTAGAATCTATGGAATTTGTGGGCTATGACTCTCTGGAAATTTTCTCATAAGCTATATAATACCCTAGGGTAGTAAATGGAGATATTTCATAAGTTAAATACTTCCTACTGTGTGATATAATGCCTGTATCTCGCAGGAGACCTCCTTTATAGCTCTAGGTTACATAGCATGTGTACAAAATGAGAAAGAATGTCCTAGTAAGCAGCTCCTAGTTGCCCAGAGCTTTTTCCTAATTCACTTCTGGCTCTTGATTTCTTTTATTCTTAAAATTTCTCATAGAGCTTGGTAAGTGAGTACGGTCTCTTATTCTTGCGAGTCTGCTTTAAAACTGAACCTTTGTGTCATTTCATGTCCTGAATAAATTATTGCTGTAAATGCTTGTCTTGGAATCGGTTTTTTGAGGAAACCAAGTGGCACTAGTGGTAAAGAAACTGCCTGCCAAAGCAGGAGACATGGAGACACAGGCGTAATCCTGGGTGGGGAAGATCCTCCTGAGGAGGGCGTGGCAACCCACTCCAGTATTCTTGCCTGGAGAATTCCATGGACAGAGGAGCCTGGTGGGCTACAGTCCATAAAGTCACAAGGAGTTGAACACGACTAAAGTAGCTTAGCACACATGTGAGCTAAGATACCTTCTTTCCCCTTTACCTTCTGTTGTGTTGGGTTCCCAAGAAGTATATTCTGAGACACAGTTAGCATTAAAATATTTACTAAGAGTGTGCTTAGGATACATGTTTATGAATAGGAGGGGTAAGAATCAGGTCTGGGTAGAGGGAGAAGTCAAGCTGGAATGTAAACCCAGCAGTAGCCTGGACTGGTAACTCCAGGAGCTCTGAGCTACAGTGGGCCTTTAGAGTTGTTCCACTTTGAGCTGAGATGGCCAGTCATTTATACAGTATATGGCAGAATGAGACATGGGCTAGATGAGTCTTTGCAGTTCAGGCAACCTTTGCAAACATTTATCTACCAACAATGTTCTCAGTCTTTCAACACAGGCAACAAACATTTCATTGAAATGGGACATGGTTGGACTATCACAACCATACAACTTCTGGGTTTTATGACTACATCATTTTTTTCTAATATTTTTTTCTATTCTACTTTTTTAAAAACTTCTAACATTCTCATCTTTTTACTTGTTTATCAGTTTCAAATGAGATAATCAGTGTGATTTCACAGCCTCATAATTTTTCTTTCCATTTCTCTCTTAAATATTATTAATTATATTACTTATGAATTCTCAGAGTTGATTACATTTACATTACACTTTGCCTTAGTCTTATCTTGTTATTAAATAAATTGAATTGCATATCACAAATCTTTTTGCTATAATTTCTCAATTCACCTTATGTTCAACCAAAAATTTTAAATTGTTAATTATTTTAGGAAGAGTTTAAGAAACATATGATTTGATTTATATTTTTTTGTATGTTCAAATGTGTTTTCTGCCTTATTTATTTTAAAAATATAGTATCTTAGTTATCTTTTGCTACAACAATAGGGAACTCCAAGATTTCATCTGCACATTTGCTAGGCTGCACTGGCATGGACTGGTTCAGTAAGGCTTTATGACCTTTTCACTGTGGAGCATAGGTTGAATAGAAGACTACTGCCTGGGTCCTGCTGTTCTCATGGCAGAGAACAAGAACACAAAATGACTAATGAAAACGTGAAATTTCCCTTAAAATCTCTGGACTGGCATGATTTTTTGACATTTTTGCTCACATCCTATTGGCTGTAAGAGATCACATGGCAAAAGCCAATGTGGCAGAAAGCCACAAGGGACAGAAGTGAGTCAATGGCTTTGACAATAATAAAATCTAAGAAGTACATTCCTTGGTTACTGTAATTGAGTTATCTCTCTTCTGCTTACAAAATACACTTACTGCCCTCCTCCCAACAAAGGTACTAAAGATGGTACAGATGGTTTATTCACACATACATGGCCTTAGGCTTGAAACCCACGGTCTTATGATGGATTGTTCTTCATCAGGACCAGATGTAGATTTCCTTTATTTGAAGTGAAGTGAAATGAAAGTTGTTCAGTCGTGTCTGACTGTTTGTAACCCCATGGACCATAGCCAGCCAGGTTCCTCTGTCCACAGGATTTCCCAGGCAAGAATACTGGAGTAGGTTGCCATGCCCTTCTCCAGGGGATCTTCCTGACCCAAGAATTGAACCTGAGCTTCCTGCACTGCAGGCAGGTTCTTTATCATCAGAGCCACCAAGGAAGTCCTCCCTTTATTTGAAGGCATGTAAAGGAAATAGAGACAAATAATATACAGTGGTGAAAGCAACACATGGTAAGTTGCTTCAGTTGTGTCCGGCTCTGTGCGGCCCCATAGACGGCAGGCAGCCCACCAGGCTACCTCGTCCCTGGGATTCTCCAGGCAAGAACGCTGGAGTGGGTTGCCATTTCCTTCTCCAATGCATTAAAGTGAAAAGTGAAAGGGAAGTCGCTCAGCCATGTCCGACTCTTCTTGACCACATGGACTGCAGCCTACCAGGCTCCTCCATCCTTGTGATTTTCCAGGCAAGAGTACTGGAGTCGGGTGCCATTGCCTTCTCCGAAAGAAAATAGAGACAAATAATATACAGCGGTGAAAGCAGCACATGGTAAGTGTGATAGCAAGTACTTCTGTTTGGAAAGGAAAATAATGGAAACCATATGGCAGTTACTGATTAATAGCAATTATGATATATGTACAGGGAAGTATTCCAAGGTTCTTCTTTTTAGAAAAAGGAAATGTTCTTTGATTCAACTCCCATTCTGTACCTGATAGAAACTCTCAAGTCCCTTTCTATCCGTGGCTTATATGTTATTATAACTAACATCTTCACAATATGTGTTTATTTATAAAATTTCAATATTGATTAAATTTCCTAATAATTATTTCATTATTATGTAAATTTGAAGAAGCCATTGCCTACTGAGACATAAGCCCTTGAAACTGTCCATAAAAGTCTGAAAGCAAAAGGTAGATACATAATTAAATTATATACTTAGTATAAAGTATTCAAGTACTATAATAGTGTCATGATAAATTATTTTGCATAAAGTATTACAAACTACATAAACTAATCATTTAAGTTGTTAGATATATGGTGATTTTTTTTCACCCTGTCTTAAAGTATCTAGATCAGTATAAGATTTCATAAATTCCTCTTTGTATAAATTTTATGTTTTCAGAAAACACTTTCTTGTCATATCTTTTGGGACATTTCCATTTCCATTAACTATTTTTTTAAATCTGATTCTTTTTGTCATATACTGAGTTTTTTAACATCTAGTTAATTGTTTAATAGGTCCATGAAATATGCTTTTCTGAGAATATTCCTTTTTAAATTTTTTCTCATTTCTATCTTATTTCCTGTAGTATGCTTTTATATATTTCACAGTAGTTCCTTTTGTTCCCTATTAACCATATTTCAAATTCTTCTTTGTGAGCTTTTTGCAAGACTTATATAAGAGATGAGCCGTGGACATGTACTGTCAGGAATTCTTCTGGCTGCATGTGGTGTGTGTGTATGTGTGTGTGTGTATGTGTGTGTGTGTGTGTATGAGAGAGAAAGAAAAAGAGAGAGAGAGAAAGAGAGAGAGATGAGAGATAGCAAGAAGAACCAGATTTGATGTGATTTCTAACTTTGCCCAAGGAAATACTGTACATCTTTAAAATATAAACAAATAAAATCTATAAATGGAAAAATATGCACTCCTGCCAATATTTCCATATGTTGGTGGAAATCTGGAGCTGTTTTAAATGCAAATTTAAGGTCACCAGTGGCTTCAATTTCTCCATGAAGGTCCTAGATTTATACTCTATGTAGATTGGAGGTAGAACAATATTCCCTTTAGAGGTAGTAAATGTTTTGCCATGTTAGAGAGGTTATCCTAAATGCTGTACACATATTATTTATAACCCTATGATAAACTTATAATTATTATCTAACTTCACAGATGAAAAAAGTGAGAGGCAAAAGACTAAGTAACTTGCTTTGAACACAGATTTCTAGGTTTCTATTTTCTTTCTCCTGGTAGATTATTTTAAGACTAAGTGTCGGATTTCTTATGTGAGAACAAAGACTACATATTCAGAGATTTTTTTTTTTAGAATATTGGACTTTTATCTGGAGCTGGGGAGGAATCCTTTAGATATCCAATATATTTTGAACTCCTAAGTACCTTTGAGTTTCTCAAATTTGTTTATTACTTTTGAGCTCTCAGTATGAAGATTTCCCTTGAAGAAACTTTAAACAGGAAGGATATGATGGGACGCTGGGAGAAGTCTGTTGTAGTGAGAAAGGAAACTTATTCTAAAGGTTTCTTCAAGCTAGATTCTCCAAGAGACAGAGACTCAAGGGAAAATGTTATTTCTATGAACGTTGTATGGTTGGATAATGCTTCCTTGTCATGCTCCCTGGGAATCTATATTACTTGACAGAGTTTTTAAAAGATGAGGATACTATCACTTTTAAAATGCAAGGTCTATTAAACTAATCAAAATTATTTTCGAATAATTTAAGAGGATTGTTAAAGTGTTTTAAAGACAAACTCTTTAACAAGTGGCGCTGGGAAAACTGGCCAACCTCTTGTAAGAATGAAACTAGAACACTTTCTAATACCAAACAGAAAAATTAACTCAAAATGGATTAAAGATCTAAATGTAAGACCAGAAAGTATAAAATACTTAGAGCAGGAACATAGGCAAAACACTCTCCAACATACATCACAGCAGGATCCTCTATGACCCACCTCCCAGAATATTGGAAATAAAAGCAAAAATAAACAAATGGGGCCTAATTAAACTTAAAAGCTTCTGCACAACAAAGGAAACTATAAGCAAGGTGAAAAGACAGCCTTCAGAATGGGAGAAAACAATAGCAAATGAAGCAATTGACAAAGAATTAATCTCAAAAATATACAAGCAACTCCTGCAGCTCAATTCCAGAAAACTAAATGACCCAATCAAAAACATGAGCCAAAGAACTAAACAGACATTTCTTCAAAGAAGATATACATATGGTTAACAAACACATGAAAAGATGTTCAACATCACTCATTCTCAGAGAAATGCAAATCAAAACCACAATGAGGTACCATTTCACACCAGTCAGAATGGCTGCTATCCAAAAGTCAACAAGCAATAAATGCTGGAGAGCGTGTGGAGAAAAGGGAACCCTCTTACACTGTTGGTGGGAATGCAAACTAGTACAGCCACTATGGAGAAGAGTACAGCCACTCTGGAGAACAGTGTGGCGATTCCTGAAAAAACTGGAAATAGAACTGCCATATGACCCAGCAATCNTGATGAGGTACCATTTCACACCAATCAGAATGGCTGCAATCCAAAAGTCAACAAGCAATAAATGCTGGAGAGGGTGTGGAGACAAGGGAACCCTCTTACACTGTTGGTAGGAATGCAAACTAGTACAGCCACTATGGAGAACAGTGTGGAGATTCCTTAAAAAACTGGAAATAGAACTGCCTTATGACCCGGCAATCCCACTGCTCAGCATACACACTGAGGAAACCAGAATTGAAAGAGACATGTGTACCCCAATGTTCATCACAGCACTGTTTATAATAGCCAGGACATGGAAGCAACCTAGATGTCCATCAGCAGATGAATGGATAAGAAAGCTGTGGTACATAAACACAGTGGAGTATTACTCAGCCATTAAAAAGAATACGTTTGAATCAGTTCTAATGAGGTGGATGAAACTGGAGCCGATTATACAGAGTGAAGTAAGCCAGAAAGAAAAACACCAATACAGTATACTAACTCATATATATGGAATTTAGCAAGATGGTAATGATAACCCTGTATGCGAGACAACAAAAGAGACACAGATGTATAGAACAGCCTTTTGGACTCTGTGGGGGAGGGCGAGGGTGGGATGATTTGGGAGAATGACATTGAAACATGTATAATATCATATATGAAATGAATTGCCAGTCCAGGTTCGATGCATAATACTGGATGCTTGGGGCTGGTGCACTGAGATGACCCAGATGGGTGGTACGGGGAGGGAGGAGAGAGGGAGGTTCAGGATGGGGAACACATGTATACCTGTGGTGGATTCATGTTGATGTATGGCAAAACCAATAGAATATTGTAAAGTAATTAACCTCCAATTAAAATAAATAAATTTATATTTAAAAAAAGGAAATAGGTAAAAGTATTAAATTTATCTTTTATTATTTTTATATTTGAGATTCTTTCTACAGGCTTATTTTTTTGACTATTTATGTTGGCCAGTCATTTTGTTTACTACTTGACTTTGCTCCTATGCTTTCCTGCACTGATACAGATAATTCTTTAGTCACTCTCCAGGTTGGGGAACTATAAGGTATAATCGTATATAGCTTTAATTAAATAGCATTACTTTTTAATATACATAGTTAACTGTAAGTTAACCCAGTGTAAGGTCTCTACTTTCTGTCCTCCAAAAAATAAAAAAAAAAAATCAGACTCAGCACACTTTATTCATTGAATGTTCTCATTACAATATAATATATTCTTGTCTAGAGGTTTAGTTTTTATATCTTTTTAATTGCTGGAGTTATAATTTCCTTTTTTTAAAAAATTATTTATAATTTATTTATTTTTGGCCATGCTGGGTCTTTGTTGCTGCTCCAGCTTTCTCTAGTTGAGGGGGGTGGGGCTACTCACCATATGCAGTGTGTGGGCTTCACATTGTAGCGGCCTCTCATTAGTGAGAACAAGCTCTAGGGCATGAGAGCTTCAGGAGGTGAGCACATGGGCCCAGCAGTTGAGTCTTCCGGTCCCTGGAGCTCGGGCTCAGTAGTTATGGCATACTGGCTGAGCTGTTCTGCAGCATGTGGAATCTTACCAGAGCAGAGTTCAAACCTGTGTCCCTTTCATTGGTGGGCAGATTCTTAACCACTGGACTACCAGGGAAGTCCTATCATTTACTTTTATAATTAATAATATAATTAACTGGTATTTTATAAACTAATTTTAGACTGTCTTTTAGGGCACTCTCTTAGGAAAATTAAAAATGAGGACTTGCTCCCAGCTCTAACTTCCCATCAAGGTTCCCCAGGTCCTGGCAGCATGCATTTCCTCCTGGGCCAACCCTAATGGCACTTTCCTGGTGCAGACTTCCAGTCCCAGCTGTATCAAAGTCATCATTCCTTCTCTAATTAACGTGTTGCCAGCATTTCCACTCTTTCATTTCTGTGCATTTTATGTTTCTATGCAAGCTATAATTACCAATTATAATGCTCTTGTCTTTTCTGCTCCTTGTGCTATTTTTACACAAACTCTCTCCCTACCACCCAGTTTTCTTACATTAGTGTGAGATTTTTCTGAATTCAAAATTTGTCGGAAGACTTGTATTACACAAGAAATGTGTGTCTGTGTGGCTGTCAATCTAGGCTGGCAGTAGGATTGCCCAGGTTGTGTACTGCAAAATTCTAGGGCATTCCATTCACCTGAAGTGTGTTGGGCTTGGTGGCCTCTGGTATTTCATGGTATCTGAGTAGTGCAGATAATTGCACACTTGAAAAGTTAAATAGTCCTGTGAGGCTTTTAACTTTCAATAGCAATGTTGTTTCCTAGTCCAGCTGGCAGGGGGCTGTATAGTGATCTGGCCTTATGGGCTCCGGAGAGACTCTCACCCTCCTGGCTTCAGATCCATACGATGACTGCAGTTTCCAAAACTGCCTCAATCTGAGGGAATTAGCCTGCTTTTTGTAGCAAGCACACGGCAATTTTAGGCTCAGCTAGATACATAAAACTCATAAGACTAGAAGGCTTATCAGTTCAGTTCAGTCGCTCAGTCGTGTCTGACTCTGCAACCCCATGAATTGCAGCACTCCAGGCCTCCCTGTCCATCACCAACTCCTGGAGTTCACTCAGACTCACGTCCATCGAGTCAGTGATGCCATCCAGCCATCTCATCCTCGGTTGTCCCCTTCTCCTCCCGCCCCCAATCCCTCCCAGCATCAGAGTCTTTTCCAATGAGTCAACTCTTTGCATGAGGTGGCCAAAGGACTGGAGCTTCAGCTTTAGCATCATTCCTTCCAAAGAAATCCCAGGGTTGATCTCCTTCAGAATGGACTAGTTGGATCTCCTTGCAGTCCAAGGGACTCTCAAGAGTCTTCTCCAACACCACAGTTCAAAAGCATCAATTCTTCGGTGCTTAGCCTTCTTCACAGTCCAACATCCATACATAACCACAGGAAAAATCATAGCCTTGACTAGATGGACCTTTGTTGGCAAAATAATGTCTCTGCTTTTGAATCTAGGTTGGCCATAACTTTCCTTCCAAGGAGTAAGCGTCTTTTATAGCTCTAGTCAAACTGTATAGCTCTAGTTTTATCAACTTTGTGAGAGACTACAGGGCAGGGCAAAAGACAGGACAGAGGTAAACGGGCGTGGCCTCTGCTTTAGCTCCTGAACTGGTCGTCTCTTGTTAGTTTAGGAGCAGCTTTTCCTTACCCACTTCTCCCTCTACCTTGGCTTCTCCAGAATGAGGGAAGGTGATTCCAGAGGTGGTATGGGAGCGATCCTTTTAGAAGACTTAAACTCTTGAGAGTTCCTTGGACAGCAAGGAGATCAAACCAGTAATTCCAAAAGGAAATCAGCCCTGAACATTCGTTGGACGGATTGATGCTGAAGCTCAAATACTTTAGCTGCCTGATGTGAAAATACTCTGATGTTTGGAAGGATTGAGGGCAGGAGGAGAAGGGGGTGACAGAAGATGAGATGGTTGGATGGCATCACCTATTCAATGGATGTGAACTTGGGAAAATTCCAGGAGATGGTGACGGACAGGAAGGCCTAGTGTGCTGCCGTCCATGGGGTCACAAAGAGTTGAACATGACTTGGCAGCTGAACAACGGCAACAACAAAGCTACAAACAGGGACTGACATCTTTTGCAGTTGCTGATAGTCATTAGCTTCCAGGTCTTAACTAGGGGATGCCTGGCTGCAAATTACTTGGAAGCAGAATCTGATGTTAGTTCATTCACAATCTTCCAGCCTGTGTGTGTTTCATTAGTCAGGAGTTCCCATAAGTGATGTTGCCTGGGAAAACACCTGAAGCTTTACTTTCATAAGTTTTAAAGGAAGCAGAGCTTAGGGGAAGGTGAACCCAGGATTTCAGGTTTGCACAGTCTTTTCTTCAGTTATTCAGCAGATAGAAAAACTTGAAACTTTTTCTCTATGCTTTTCTTCTTCCAAACCTTTTTAAAAATTTTATTTTTAATTGGAGGATAATTGCTTTACAATGTTGTGTTGGTTTCTGCTCTACAACAACGTGAATCAGCTATAGATGTACATACGTCCCCTCCCTCTTGAGACTCCCTCCTGCCTCCCCATCCCACACCTCTAGGTTGTCACAGTGTGTCTGGCTGGGATCCCTGCGTTATACAGCGGCCAGCTCTCTGCGTTACACGTGGTACTGTATCTATGTCAGTGCTGTGCTCTCAGTTCACCTCACCCTCTCCTTACCCTACTGTGTCCACAAGTCTCTTCTCTACATCTGTGTCTCTGTTTGTGCCATGCAGATAGGTTCATCTTATCATTTTTCTAAATTCCATATATATATATATATATACACACACACATACACATACACATCTTAGATTTCAAGAGGAAGCACCTAAACATTTTCAGCTGACTATACATAATGCTTTTCTGTTGGCTTAGTGGTAAAGAATGTCGCTTGTCAATGTAGGAGATGCTGCTTTGATCCCTGAGTCAGGAAGATCCCCTGGAGAAGGAAATGGCAACCCACGCCAGTATTCTTGCCTGGGAAACTCCACGGACAGGCAAGCATGGCAGGCTGCAGTCTGTAGGGTCACCAGAGAGTCATGCCTTAGCGACTAAAGAACAATAATAAATAGGCAAGGAGATCCAACTAGTCCATTCTGAAGGAGATCAGCCCTGGGATTTCTTTGGAAGGAATGATGCTAAAGCTCAAACTCCAATACTTTGGCCACCTCATGCAAAGAGTTGACTTATTGGAAAAGACTCTGATGCTGGGGGGGATTGGGGGCAGGAGGAGAAGGGGACGATAGAGGATGAGATGGCTGGATGGCATCACTGACTCGATGGACGTGAGTCTGAGTGAACTCTGGGAGTTGATGATGGACAGGGAGGCCTGGCATGCTGCGATTCATGGGGTCCCAAAGAGTCGGACATGACTGAGTGACTGAACTGAACTAAACTGAATGAAAATTTCCATGAAAGTTATTGACCATCTATTAGATTAATATACATTGCACATTATCTCATAATTTTAAAATGGAATAAAACTAATTTTTCCCTGGAAGAACAAAATATAATGGGTGAAAAAACTCCTTTGTTTTATAGGAAGAACATGATAAGGTGTTTTGTTGTCTGATTTTTCAAAGAGCACATTTCCATATGAGTGAACAGAGAGGAAGGGATTAGTATATGATTGGTATAAGGGATTACTATTAGTATGCAAGATGGAGTCTATTTTAAAATGCTTCTAGTTAATAAACACATAATTGAACAAATCTTGAGTTTTAAAAATTTGATGTTGCAAAGGAATACATACATTTCTTTATGCTCATTGTATATGTGTGTTTGTATTATAAATAGCTTAGTTTGAAACTATTGTGATTTTGGTTTTTATGTTGCATGAAAGATAGTACTGTATCACCTCAATACTTTGATGAAAAGAGGACAAATCACTTGAGACCTCTAATTTAAATGAAAAAATAATGCTTAAAAAATAGTTACTTAAACAATTTCAAGAAAAAACACTAAGACAGCTAACAGAATTCTATATAAAATTCGTCTAGATTTACTTTAAGAAGTAGATGATTATTTGTTAAATTCCAATTATTACTTTGAAAGGGATTCTTCCAAAACCTCTATGTACTTGGATAAGTAGTTCCTTGAATTTTATTAATATTGGTAATTTCTTATGGATTCATTTATTTCTGTCTTGTCTAGTTTCAAATTACAAATTTTGAAGAAAGTTGAATGACTTGATGTAACCATATAGTCTTTATGCATTGACTCTGGCACAAATGGAAATAGCATTTTATATTTGTTAGTGAGTGTTTACTACTTCTGTGTTTATAAAGAATGATTCATTTTATTAAGTATTTATCACTGGAAACAATTAACTAGAAGTTAATATAAATTGGTAGAAATTATTTCAATGTTTTAATTGTACTTTAAAAATTTTATTTAAATAAATTTATTTATTTAAAAAAATTTTTAATTGAAGGGTAATTGTTTTACAGAATTTTGTTTTTTTCTGTCAGACCTCAACATGAATCAGCCATGGATATATATCCCCTCTCTTTTGAACTTCGCTCCTATCTCCCTCCCTATCCCACCCAGCTAGGTTGATATAGAACACCTGTTTGAGTTTCCTGAGCCATACAGCAAATTCCCATTGGCTATCTATTTTACATATGGTAATGTAAGTTTCCATGCTACTCTCTCCATACCTCTCACCCTCTCCTCCCCTCTCCCATGTCCATAAGTCTGTTCTCTATGTTTGTTTCTCCATTGCAGCCCTATCAGTAAATTCTGCACCATTTTTCTAGATTCTGTATATATGCTTTAGAACGATATTTATCTTTCTCTTTCTGACTTACTTCACTCTGTATAATAGGTTCTAGGTTCATCCACCTCATTAGAACTGATTCAAAGGCATTCCTCTTTATGGCTGAGTACTATTCCATTGTGTATATGTACCACAACTTCTTTATCCATTCATCTGTTGATGGACATCTAGCTATTGTAAACAGTGCTGCAATGAACAATGGGATACTTGTGTATTTTTCGGTTTTGGTTTCCTCAGGGTGTATGCCTGGGAGTGGGATTGCTGGGTCATATGGTGGTTTTATTCCTAGGTTTTTAAGGAATCTCCATACCACCTTCCATAGTGGCTGTATCAATTTACATTCCCACCAACAGTGCAAGAGTGTTTCTTTTCTCCATACCCTCTCCAGCATTTATTGTTTGTAGACTTTTTGCTGATGACCATTCTGACCAGTGTGAGGTTGTTTCTCATTGTGGTTTTGATGTGCATTTCTCTAATCATGAGCAATGTTGTGCATCCTTCCATGTGTTTGTCAGCCATCTGTATGTCTTCTTTAGAGAAATGTCTGTTTAGGTCTTTTTCCCAGTTTCTGATTGGGTTGTTTGTTTTTCTGGTATTGAGTTGTATGAGCTGCCTGTATACTTTGGAAATTAATCCTTTGTCAGTTGTTTTATTTGCCATTAATTTCATCCATTCTGAGGGTTGTCTTTTCACAGGAAGGAAAAAGAAAGGAAAAAAGAAAACTCCACAGAACTGCAGAAGCCCAATGTAGTGGCAGAGATTTATAACAACAATGAAAAGTAACTGAATATACACATTTACATATACACCCATAAGCAAAATCAAAACAGTCCAACAAAAATAAAGTACAGTAGATTGGCCTGGCAAACAAAGGATACCAAAAATTGTATGTACCATTTAAGAACACAACTAACTAAAGCCCAAAATGGAAAACAAAACTAAAGCAAGCTGCCAATTGGGAAATAAAGCAATGAAAACAAAACTAACAGATATGTTGGGAGGAAAGAAAAGAAAGAAAGACTAGATATGCAAAGTTAAATAGAGGTAGATAAAGATTTATATGCATTAAAGTTTAACTGCAAGGGGAAAAGAACAGTAAGAAAAGCAAACAAAGGAATACATGTAGAAAAAATAATGATAGGTTAAAAAAATTAAGAACTGAAATTAAAAAAAAAGAAAAAGAAAAAAAAAAAAGGAAAATTCCACAGAACTGCAAAAGCCCAATGTAGAGGCAGAGATTTATAACAACAATAAAAAAAATGTGACTGAGGGAAAAAAAAAGCTCAAAAACTTAATTAGATTTCATAGTGCCAATAAAATTGACAACTACAACAGATGGCAGAGGGGAAGGAAAGAAAAAGAAAAATCTGAAAGAATCTACAGAACAAATCATAATAAATGTTTTTCTTGAGTTTCTGCTGTCAGAGTCCTTTTGCTCGTTGGGAGTCACAGTCCACCTCACCTCCCTAGGATGCCCTCCAGCTGGTACTGATCTCTGGACCTATTGTGGGGCCATCTCAGATTCTAATCTGTTCCTACTATGGTGTGTTCTTGCCTCCAGTGTTCACAGCTATCAGAACTAGTGTGTTTTCTTTTGCAGGAGCTCTCAATGTCCTTTTATATATTCCACAGATACAGAATCTGCCTAGTTGATCGTGTTCATTTAATCTGCAGCTCCTATAGGTGATGGGAAGGTTTTGGTTATTCCTTAGCCACGGTGCCCCTGAGTTTCATTTGTGGTTTTATTTTCACCTCTGCATTTGGGTCCACTGGGATTTGCTCCTGAGGCTGCCCTGGAGGACTTGGGTTTGCCCCAGTAAGGGCCAGGTGTGGAAAGGGTGCAGCTGCTTGGGTCACAGGGGTTCTGGCAGCACCAGGTACTCAGGGGAGTTGGCAGCCAGGGCAGCAGGACATATAGTGCTCTAGAAGAGTATGGCAAGCACTCAGGTATTGGCCAGTACACTCCAGTATTCTCTCCTGGGGAACCCCCTTGACAGAGAAGCCTGGCAGGCCACACTCTACAGGTTCATAAAGAATTGGACACGACTGAAGTGACCTGTGTGCATAAATGCAAGATTTTCTTTTTTGCCCGTGGCACCTTTGCCCCAATGAGAATTGAGCATGAAGGTGTCACAGCTGCTTGGCTTGTAGGGACCCTGCCGGCACAAAGTGTGGAGGGATATAGGCTGCCTCCATCACAGGAGTTATGGCCCTATCAGAGTCTTTTTTCAAGCCTCTTGTAGCTGGCAATCAGAAGGCCTCTTTGGCCAGTCTTTCTCTGTAGCTCTGCCTGTTCAGGCCTTAGAGGGCTCCCTTGCCTGGGGTCCTTCTTTGTTGCTTGGCATGTCAGTCACATAGAGGGGGTATCCTCCTTGGGGGGGTTCTAGTCTGTAGATCAGCACATCAGTCACTTAAAGCAGCACCCTGGGTGGGGTCCTACCTTGTAGTTCAATGCATCAGGTGTTTGATGCGCCAGCCTATCGTTCAGCGCCGATGCTGGCGTGTGGGGAGAGAGGGTGTGGTGATGGCTCCACCTGCTTTGCATGACTCAGCAGTATTGCCTTGCTTCCATGACTGCCCAGCTTTCCTCCATAGGCGTTTCCCACCACAGTCTCCTCCCTCACATCCCCTCGATCCATCTTTCCGAAGTCAGCAGCAGCCCTCACCCTGGGATTGCTGCACAATCCCTAAACTCTAGCTCCCAGCTGCTGCGCCTTCCAGGGGACCTGTGTCCCTGTCCAGGGTATGTATGGGTGCAGCGAGGACTGTCTGATCCTCATTCCATTTAGGCTACCATGGATCAGCTTCTTCACTCCCAGCCTTAAATGTTTCTCCTCTGACTCGTGGAGATTGGACCCCTGCTTCAGTTCCCCCACCTGCTGAGGGCAGGTCCAGTCCTACTAACACTCTTATTTTTCCCCCAGTTCCTTCGTCCTACCGAGTTTTGCGTGGCTCTATATATTCTTTTCCACTGCTTTGTCCTCCTGTCTGCTCTCAGCTGATGTTCTGCTGATGCAATTCTGAGTATGAAGGTATATTCCTGATGTATCTGTAGAGAGAGATGTACTCTACGTCCACCTTTTCCTCTGCCGTTTTGTGTTTTGCACTTGTTAAATATCATGTTAATCAAGGAAAAGTGAATGGTTTTCTAATTGTTATATTTTATATTATTTTTCAGACGCATTTTCTTGATTATGAATCAGTACCATTCGGTCAGAAAATGGAAAAGGTAATGCAGATTAGAGAGTTTGCCAAGGAAGCGAAAAAAGGAAATATTTTATTATTTGGCCTTCTCATATATTTCCCACAGGTAGGTAAAAATGTTGGTAAGATTTTATGTTCTGTAGACTAACAGGTTTTTTTTTTGGTGGGAACCTGATTTTGTTAAAAGCAAAGAAATATTAATGAAATTTTGGGCTGGAAAATTATTTATTCATATTCTGAAGCAAATGGAAACTCTTGACTCTAAGGAAAAATTAAAAATCAAAATGATTGTTTTGATTGGGGGAAAAAGGTGAAAATTGGCAAATGTCTCATATGGAGTAGCCCACATAGAATTGCCAGATATGGAAACAAAAAAATAGAATCCCCCGTTATTTGAGTTTCAAATAAATATTAATTTTGAGTACATCCCAATTTTGGAGTTTGAAATTCGAATTTCACATTTAACTGGACTTTTGTGTTTAGCTGGCAACCATAAGGTCATGATTCTTAATCACTTGTATAATTTAATATATTTATTTCTTTGATGCTATGCTAAAGATGTTGGTAATTAAGATTTTAATCCCTTGAAAGCAGTGATTGGCATTCAGATTGCATAAGGGCATGGTACTTAACTAAAGAAAAACTCTTATTGTAAATGTTTTTTAATAGACAGTTACTTAAGCTGAAGGCAAAATGAATTAGTATTAGAGATTCTTTGTGTGGAGAAATGCTATTTAAATAAAATTGTTTCAAGAATCTGTTAGAGAAAATGGATTTGCCCTTTGTCGTGCATAGATACCTTTTATGGAACTAGCAGAATGCTTTATGGTGTCTTAGAGGTGTACCACACAGAACTCAGGGAAGTAAAGTAGTTGACTGTTTTTTTTTGTTTTTTAATGATCTGGAATAAAAGTGATTTGGTACTGACTGTCCAGCGGGTGAGAAGTATTTAAAGTTATGTGGTTGACTAACATATATTGTTTATGAAATATTTAAGGTGCCTTTTTTTAACCTGAAGGTAACATTTCTTTTGAAACAAATGGATTTTAATTAAATGTCAGGGTCATCTTTTAGCCAATCCCTTGTTTTCCTTTAATTCTGAGGTGGTTTCCTCTATTTTCAACATAGGCAAGCATGACCTCCAGTTGGTCACAAGGACATGGCAAAGTTTAGTTCACTTAGGATTGTGGAGTTGTAAAATGTTAGTCCTGTAGGGTTCCCGAAGTCAGTACAACCAAGGCTTGAAGAGCTACATGTACTTGCAAAAGGTTATAAAACTGGCAGAGGAAGAATAAAAACTCGGGTCTGTGTCTTTGGTTATACTCTAGATTATCGTGGTGGGAAGAATAAGTCCGTTCTTTCTCTTGTGCCATGCGAGGGTGTCATGGAGCTTATGATTAATGCTGTGCTTTGTAGATATAAAATAGAGATGACTCAGGGAAGCCTGATAAGCAGGGAATGGTAGAGCACACTCAGTTCTGGAACTCTCTGTCCTATGACTTAGACTAAGCACAAAGGGCCTGGAGCTGGCATTCCAGGGGAGAGCCTGGTTGCCAGATGAAATAGAACATTAAATTTCAGACAAAAATTATTTTTTAGCATAAGTATGTCCCAAATATTACATGGGACATATTTGCACAAAAATTTCTTTGTTATTCTGAATTTCAAGTATAATTGGTCATATTCTGTTTTATGTGCTAAACCTGGTAACATTTGTAGAGTGTTTACATAAAAATAACTCATTTTCCCACATATGACATGCTCTATACTTTTATGAACTAGAGTCCAGTGCATATTTTTGTGACTCTGTACCTGATTGGAAAAATGGCCTTGTTGAAAAGGAGGAGCCTTTGCAGTCCTCTGCTTGGGATCTGACTGCTCTTTCAAACAAACTTGGATCTCCTAAGCCAGCTGTCTGCTAAGTTACCAAAAGTAACTTAGAAAAAGATGGTCCTGCAATGGCTTCAAGATCTCTCTCTCGTTACTTTAGGATGCAAAGATAGCTTACTTTAGCATTGCTTGTCTCTTCTTGACAATATAATAATGAAGATGTTTCAAGCATGTGAGAATGTTTAAAATGTAGGATTCACTTTTATCCTTAAAGACAGAAATGTGAATTGACTCTTACTTGCCCAACACATTTTCTAGTGCATAATTCCACCTTAAGGAGTGTTTCCAAAAGCTCCTGGGATATTGGTTAGATATGCCATTTGAAAAAGAGCTGTGCTTAAAAAATTGGGGAAGTGGCAGTAATAGAGTTGAATAGACTCCTTTAATGAGGGCTTCTCATGAACCTTTAGTATACTGATTATCATTTCGTAACTTCAAACTAGCAACAAGGGCTATGCCATTTTCCATTTTCTCCTGTAACACTGTAGCTAAATCATGGGACTAATGTCCCCGAAAAGAGACTTGAGAAACACTGCTCACAAATACACCATAAGTAAAGAACCACTACTCCTTCACACTCTTTTTATATTTCTGTACTAATTTTCCCATTTAGTTGAAACAGAACTTCTAACATCAGATGCCTACTTGACACTGTAAAGAGCAAGGATATGAAGATGTATAAGGTGGAGTTTTTGTTCACTGTTCAGAGAAGAGTGTTGGTTTGTGCTTTCCATGGTGCTGTGAGACACAACTTTTTATAGAATTCATACACTGGACTTTGTTCCCCAAATCTGATTCAGTGTGAGCCATTAGGTGTTTTGTAGGTATCATGTATACTTTTAAGTCTCTGAGCAGTTAAACCTTTCTAGATTTCTTAAACTTGTTTTTATAACATTAGCATCAAGTGCTTCTTCTTTAGGTAGGTTTTTGGTTTATTAATTGCCAGGAGCCAGCACGAGAGATCCCACCCATGACAGGTCATTCAGGACTCAAGGGACTCCCTGGGCCATCTGACCCATGACAAGGTCATGCGGAAGAGTCCTGATAAGCAAGGCCTCAGGACTCGGTGGAACCCCTGGACCTGCTGGAGCATCTACCCTCAAACCATAATCTTCCTGTCTTACTATTTTATGTCTTTCACTTCTGACATTAACAAGGGGCTGTCCCTGACCAAAGAGTTAACTTAGGGCTTTAGTTGGTAAATTTCCTGGGCAAAAAAAGGAGTGTTTCAAACCCTCTGTTAGCATTCTAGCTTGCTTGGCAGGTTTATCCAGACTCTCGCAACATTGTTGAGCCTATGCTTGCTGCCAAGTTCTCACATCCCTTGTCCATTGTGTTCCTGGGAGTGCATATAGTTAAGATATAGAAATAACAAGCAGTAGCTTTAGCATTAGCAACATTAGAGTTTGAGTTAACAAGTTCTTTCTTTGATGTAACCTGCTGAATCTTTGCTCCATAAAAATGTAACTGTGTACTTTAAGGGTGACCCAGGCTAGGAATTTAAGAAGAAACACTTTAAGGAAAGATTATTGTTCTGGCTGACCAATCTTTATCAAAAAGAGGTCATGGAATATCAACAGGCCTCGGGAACAGAAGATGATGTACAAAAATAAGACTCTTACAAGAACAAACCTGATATTGATAAAAGTTATTACTGATGGAATGTTGAGTTGACTCTGCATTTTTCACCTTGCTGTATGTACAACTCAGGGTATAAAATCTCCGAGAAAAATAAAGTAAAGGGGCCTCACTCACTGAAGCCTGGTCACCCCGTGTCTCTTTCCTTATCTCTTTCTCTATCTTTCTTCATTTGCCAACGTCGTCCATCCTGAGGATATCCCTGGACTCTGCTGAGGCTGGACCCCACCAATTAATAAGCCCCTACTTGGAAGAGAGAATATTGAACTGACTTTCTGTATCTGTGTTATATATATTTTCTTTCTGGCTTAAAGAAAACCTCCCTTGTTTTGTATGTGATGCTTCTGGTAGTGTAGATGGTCTTGATTTTGGGCCAAACTTTAACAGTGTTGATGTACAAGGTGTTTATATTTAAATAGAATTACATAGATTTTCTTTCTTTTTAAACACAAGATATTCTTAAACCCCTGTATTTGTACAGAGTTCTTTTACACACATATATAGGGCTTTGTGTGTGTGTTGTTGTTCACTCACTCAGTCATCTATGACTCTCTGCAGCCCCATGGACTGCATCATGCCGGGCTTACCTGTCCTTTACCATCTCCTGGAGCTTGCCCAAGCTCATGTCCATTGGTGCCATCCAACCATCTCATCCTCTGTTATCCCATTCTCCTGTCTTCAACCTTTCCCAGTATCAGAGTCTTTTCCAATGAGTTGGCTCTTTGCATCAGGTGGCCAGAGTATTGGAGCTTCAGCGTTAGCCTCAGTCCTTCCAATGAATACTCAGGGTTGGTTTCCTTTAGGATTGACTGCTTTGATCTCCTTGAAATCCAAGAGACTTCAAAGAGTCTTCTACAACACCATAGTTCAAAAGCATCAATTTTTCTGCATGCTGCCTTCTTTATGGTCCAACTGTCACATCCATACATGACTACTGGAAAAACCATAGCTTTGACTATATGGACCTTTCTCAGTAAAGTAATGTCTCTGCTTTAAAACACAGGTTGTCAGAGCTTTTCTTCTATGGAACAAGTGTCTTTTAATTTCATGGCTGCAGTCACTGTCCACAGTGATTTTTGGAGCTCAAGAAAATAAAGTCTATCACTATTTCCGTTGTTTCCCCATCTATTTGCCAGGAAATGATGGGACCAGATGCCATGATCTTAATTTTTTGAATGTTGGGTTTTAAGCCAGCCTTTTTACTCCCCTTTCACTTTCATCAAGAGGCTTTTCAGTTCCTCTTTGCTTTCTCCCATAAGGGTGATGTCATCTGCGTATCTGAGAGTATTGATATTTCCCCCAGCAATCTTGATTCCAGCTTGTGCTTCTTCCAGCCCAGCATCTCTCATGATGTACTCTGCATGTAAGTTAAATAAGCAGGGTGATGATATACAGCCTTGACGTACTCCTTTCCAGACTTGGAATCGGTCTGTTGCGCCATGTCTGGTTCTCACTGTTGCTTCTTGACCTGCATACAGAGTTCTCAGGAGGCAGATAAGGTTTAGCTGGTAGTAGACTAGAATGTTGATTATGTTTGGTAAGTAAGTGAAGAATGGCCATTTGAAAAGGTTTCTCAGGTAACTGAAATCAGGTCTCTTTGTTCATTAATGACTACTGTTCTAAACACTCAAAAACTTTCAGTATAATAGAGCAGCTATATTGTTAAAGATTCTTAGTTGTAAACAAAAAAAAATGTTTCATTGATTGTTTACAAGACAGATTTTTAAAAGGTATTTTGTAGTTTTATAGAATTTCTCCAGTCACAGAACCAAAATTGGAAACTGTGTATCCAGGAACAGGGCAACTGAAAGACATGCTCAACCACAGTGTAGGACTGTGCTGAGAAAAATGCCTTCGATTACTGATTCTGGGTACATGATATGTGAATGAACCATGGGTAGAAATTCTAGTGTAGCTGATACAGGAAATGAAAAGGGTTTCCTAGATATAGTCTCCTTGTTGCTGGTGCCACTTCCACATTCTGTGTCTCTTCATGTGCATAACAGTACCTATAGCATATTAGATACTATAGAATCCGGGGAAATGCAGTTTGGTTTTTCACTCTGCAGTCACTGTTACACAGAAATGAGAGCTGGGTTGTGGTTAGGGCAGGCATTGCTTGAGCCACTTTGCAATTTCAGCCCCATCTATGTCATATGGAGTCTTGTCTTAGATTGAAATGAAATCAAACAGAGCACCATTAATGAACTGTCTTTACATCCAAGAGCTTGGTATTTGTCTCTAAGTAGGCCTCCAATGTGGTGTCTACTGCAGTTATACATTTTTAAGTACTATTTTGTGTATGAACTTTTATGGTAAGAATTTGGCAAAGTCTGTAAAATTATTATCTGTAGAAGTTTTGTATTAAATCTGTGCATTTTACATGCTCAGGGCTTTAGAGATGACACAGGTTCGTGGTTAAAATGCTTCCAAAACCTATTGTAACTGGTTGTTTCTTAAATTGAACTAGTATCTTCCCCTTTAACTGACAAACTAGGTATATGACCTTAAACAAAGGATATAAACTTTCTAGTAGAGGAGGGCCTGGCAACTATTTCCAGTATTCTAGCCTGGAGGATCCCATGGACAGAGGATTGGAACCCCAGTGCATGGGGTTGCAAAGGGTTGGACATGATTGAAGTGACTTAGCACATATGGGTAAGCTTCCTAGGCTTTGGATTCTCCATTTGTAAAAGCCTTTGTTGGATGAGAAAGTGGACACACGAGAGGTGTGCGGGCTGTGTCATGTTATATGTTGACCGTCTCTCAGTCTGACACTGAGCAATGTGGGAACTGGGCCTGGGTTTTCTGTCCTCTCCCTGTGGACCGTAAGCTTCACTATACTATTATTTCCCTTATTTTCCTGAGAATTACTCATTGTTCCTATGTTTTATTCTAGTTTAGAGCAGGAACTGTTCTCTTTCTATTTTTTTTTTTTGGTTAGATACCTCAGTGAAGTAGGTGACAAAGGTGACGTCTTAGTCTGTTCTGCTGCTACTGCAGATACGATAGATTGGAGGCTGGAAGTCTGAGATCAAGGCACCAGCATGTTTGAGTTCTCAGGAGGATTCCCTTCCTGGAGGCTAAGCAATATTTTCTTGTTGGTCACTCACATGGCAGGGACAGAGTGAGGTCTCTAAAAGCCCTGTTCTGTTGTCAAGGACTTCACTCTAATGAGTTAATCCAACATCTCACTTCCTAAAGCATCGTTTGGAGTTGGGATTTCAGCAACATATGAATCTGGGGGCGGGACACAGATTCAGTCCACAACAGGGAAGGAATTAACATCCGTCAGAGAAAGGTTAAGAAAATGTAAAGCATGTTAGCAAGAAAGGGAGTGTGTGCCATGTTAGTCTAGTCATTATCTTCTGTCTCCTTCTCCTTTGAACTGGCATTCCACTGGATTTGATACAGTGGGAAATTGGACTTTGGAAAGTATTAATTTGGTTTAGTATTTTCATAAGATGGGGCTGTTGGAAGGGACTACATCAGACGGAGCTATAGAGAACAAGTCTTGGAGAGGTCATGGGGGTGAACTAGCAGAGCCCCTCTATCTTCTGGGCTTCCCTGGTGGCTCAGATGGCAAACAGTCTGGCAGCAATGCAGGAGAGAGAAGTTTGATCCTTGGGTCGGGAAGATCCCTGGAGAGGGGAATAGCAACTCACTGCAGTATTCTTGCCTGGAGAACTCCATGGGCAGAGCTACAATCCATGGGTTTGCAAAGAGCTGTACATGGCTAAGTGATTAGTATTTTTCACGTTCATTGTATCTTCTGTCTGCTCTTGTATACAGCTGTTTCTTCTCTTCCAACAGCTACAACAACAACAGCAGCTTCTCTCACAAGAATAACAACAGCTCTAAGAGGCACGTAAAAAGGGAAGAAAATTACCAAAACAGTTCTGTAATTTTGTGTTTTTTAAAGAAAAATTATTTGTAAAAGACTTATGAGGAGCTTTTTATAAACCTCCAAAATAGGATGTGAAATGGTGAAATAAAGTTATTTGGCAAATGATAAATTAGATAAAGATGTGTAAACTGATCTTGTGTCCAAGGCATAAGCCAAATCTCTCTACTTGGTGACTTAAGAAATCCTATTCTTTCTCTGTTGTCTGGGTTTTGAAGGTTTTGGGTCTATTGTAAAGGACATCCAGAAAACATTCTTGACCATGAATCACTTTGTAATAACTTTAAGGAAATTTCAAATGAAACATTAAGAACTATATGAACAGGTTCAGATGCCTTTGTGAAAGACCTTAGTTGGCAGGATACAATTGACACCAGTCTTTCCCTCTCAGGTGCGCCCCATTTGCTCTGTGTTCAAGTCTGTGTGATCACTTAGAGAACAAATAGGTGTGTGCTATCAAGTAGCTGAACACAGTTTTTTTTTGTGTTTTTTTTTTTTAATGAAAATCTTTGGAGAGATTAGGCTCAAAACTCTATTCCCTGAAGTCCTGAAGTGAGAAATTACTTGGACTTCAACCGTGAATTCTTTGCGAAGCTCACATTTCTATCCAAGCCATCAAATCGTAGGGCATGTCCAGTAAACAAGCAGCACCAGACCTGTTTCGAGAAACCCATAATATCCTGTTCAGAGCAATCAGGCTTTTTGATGTGGGAGTGTTGATGAGACTGAATATTCTTCACTTTCAAAATTGTTTTGACTTTTATTGTTTAGCTTTAGTTATTCTTTGGGAAAATAAGGTTATAAAAGATAATGTCTTTTCAAAATTGCGGGTTTGAAAAACTGAAGCTATCTTCAAGGAGTTTGATTCGTTTACTTGGCCAAGTCATTAGAGCATCAGTAACCTATTTTACTTAGATATATCTAAATGAAATGGATTATTAGATTCAAAATTTTGCTACAGATCTCCACTTAATTTTTGTGAATGAAAGAAGCACCATTATGCATGAAAATGGCCCTGGAAAATTCTTAATGAACTAAATCCTTTACATAGTGTATTAGCTGGCTGTTACTGCATAACAGATTACCCCAGAACTTAGTTGCTTAAAGGCTTTCCTTGTGGGTCAGCTGGTAAAGAATCTGCCTGATGTAGGAGACCTGGGTTCAGTGCCTGGGTTGGGAAGATCCCCTGGAGAAAGGAAAGGCTACCCACTCCAGTATTTTGGCGTGGAGAATTCCATAGACTGTATAGTCATGGGGCTGCAAAGAGTCGGACAAGACTGAACAACTTTCACTTTAATTAGCTGCTTAAACTCCACAGATTGTCTCACAGTCTCTGTGGTTCTCTGGCTCGGGGCCTTTTTCAAGGCTCCACTGAGAATGATCCTCTTCCTAGCTCACTTAGCTAGCTGTTGGAAGGAATCAGTTTCTCTGTGCTATGGCACTGAGGTTTCACTTCTTCACAACCTCATGGTTGGAGGCCTGCCTCTATTCCTTGTCATGGGGGCCTGTTCACAGAGCATTTTACAATAGCAGAGCCAGTCAGAGAATCAAGAGCGAAGTCACAGTCTTCTGTAACATAATCACCAAGAGACATCCTGCCAGTTTTCTTGTATTCTGTTCATTGGAAGCAAATGACAAGATTTTGCCCACAGGCAGATGAGATGACAACATAGGGCATGGATAGCAGTAGATAGTGGTCACCAATACATGTATATGTGTGTGTGTGTGTGTGTTTATATATTTATATCACAGCAGCAGTTTTTATGTAGAGTTTCCTTAAAGAACATTAGAGGGAGGGAGATATCTTCCTCTGTTTATTTTCATTTTATGGAACACTAATTATCCAAACTGCAGAAGCAGCTGTGCAAAGAACTCTAAAATTGCAATGTTTAACTGAATCAAGTAGAGAACACGATCTGCATGCTAGGGGTCTTGGAAACATCAAGCAGGGTAGGAAGAGAAACAGAAAGAAGAAATGGAAAGTCAAGATAATTAAGATTTAAAATTCTAAGCCAATGGCAATAAATCGGAATACTTAGATATATTAGGGGCTTATTGACTATTAGATATGGTGGAACTACCCAAGGACAGTGTTCCAGGAATGAGAGTTTTATGTAAATTCCTTATTTTCTGCCCTAAACCATCAGGATTTAGCAAAGATAACAGTTTGTAAATTTACAATAGTTTGTAAATAAACATGTGTTTGTTGTCTCTGAGAATCCTATCAATATTTTTGATTATGATTACTAAGGAAATACAGAGAGACATTCTCTGTTGACAGGAAGATATGAGTAATGTTTGGCATAAAGATTTGTGTATGGAAAACAGTGAAGTTTATTAGTTTTCCATCCATCCCATTACTCACCTTTGACAACTGGTAAGGAAATATATTTTAATTAAGCTTCAGCTTTCTCTTACTGAGTGCATAATGGCAATTATATAGTAATGCTATTAGGAGATGTGTTGGTTTAATAACAAACATATCTACAATCACTCTTTGGAATCTGCATTTTAATGGACAGAAAAGACACAGATGTTTTACAAAGACACCATTCATGGTTATTATTATGCTCTGGCCATTGTTTATATTTTGCATGTTTCTAATCACTGCACTGTGCTGAAATTCTATATCAGCAAGAATAGAAGGAAAGAGTGTTCAGTAGTACCACAGATGATTTACCATTCTTTTTTCAGCTAAAAATATATTTTAATCTTTTGCATTTTTACTCTACTTCCTTTATAAAAATATGATTCTCCATGTGTACCTATGGGCTAAAAGCTTCTGAATCATAGTAAGTTTCATAACTATGCCACAGATAAGCTTTTTAGAAGAGGATTCAGGAACACAAAAATTTAATGTTTATTATAGGAAACATGCTGTACTTGTTTATTGTTTACCATAAGGGCTTTTTCATTAAAAATATTCAAAGAAAGGAAATTTAATTTCTATTTTTTTATATGTTTACTTTTTTTTCAATTTTTATTTTTACTTTATTTTACTTTACAATACTGTATTGGTTTTGCCATACATTGACAGTGAATCCGCCACGGGTGTACATGAGTTCCCAATCCTGAACCCCTCTCCCACCTCCCACCCCATATCATCTCTCTGGATCATCCCCATGCACCAGCCCCAAGCATCTTGTACCTGTATTGAACATAGACTGGTGATTCGTTTCTTACATGATAGTATACATGTTTCAGTGCCGTTCTCCATGATTTAGGAAATTTAATTTCTATTCATAGGCTTGCAAGTTGAAATTGGGGCAATTTGGAATGTATTAAAACAGAGACCACTAAAGTAATTTATATAGCAGTTACTGGTATGTCCTTATATTTAGTTTATAGGTTTGAGCCAACCTTATGCTCTATCCTTGCTAATAAAGTCAATTAAAAAAAAATTGATTCTCTAGTGAGAATATACTGCTTAGAAAAGATACCAGCTACTAAATACCAAGTTATAGGCAAAATGATTTAAATATGTAAATGTAGAGATGTGTGGTTTTCTAATTACTCCAGTACTCTTTCCTGGAAAATCCTATGGATGGAGGAACCTGGTAGGCTGCATTCCATGGGGTCGCTAAGAGTCAGATACGACTGAGCGACTTCCCTTTCACTTTTCACTTTCATGTGTTGGAGAAGGAAATGGCAACCCACTACAATGTTCTTGCCTGGAGAATCCCAGGGACAGAGGAGCCTGGTGGGCTTCGGTGTATGGGGTCACACAGAGTTGGACACAACTGAAGTGACTTAGTAGTAGTAATGCATCTACATTATGCTGTATATTTCTAGTTCCTTTCATGTGAAAATCAGGCCATTTCTTGCTTGCCTGCTACATTGATACTTTTTTTTAATGCCTAGGTTTTTTTTCTTTTTTAACATTATTTTTAATTGGAAGAAAGTTGCTTTACAATGTTGTGTTGGTTTCTGCCATACATCATGGTTAGATATCTTTGATTTTGACTTAATATGTTTAGTTTTGACTTTTAAATAGTTAAGTTTTGCTCAATATATGTATATACTGCTACTGCTGCTGCTGCTGCTAAGTCACCTCAGTCATGTCCGACTCTATGAGACAACATAGGTAGCAGCCCACCATGCTCCTCTGTCCCTGGGATTCTCCAGGCAAGAACACTGGAGTGGGTTGCCATTGCCTTCTCTGTTTACAATAATTGTGCCATATACTTCACCATCTTAATCCTCTTATCCCTGCATTAAGTTTTTGACTTCATATTTAAGATGTTTTGATGTGATTAAAGGATTTAGGCTCTTCAGGACGGGTGGTCTCTTCTCNCAATCTTGATTCCAGCTTGTGTTTCTTCCAGCCCAGCATTTCTCATGATGTATTCTGCATATAAGTTAAATAACAGAGTGACAAAGAAATAATAACATATAGAAAATATTATATATTTTCTTCTATCACAGAAAATATGCTTTGTGGCTTTATAATGAAATATTGTGAAAGCTGTGTGGTTTTGCTAACCATACGTCTTTATCTGAGATTTAATGTTAGTCACTCAGTTGTGTCTGACTCTTTGTGGACCCATGGACTGCAGCATGCCAGGCTCCTTTGTTCATGGAGTTCTCCAGGCAAGAATACTGGAGTGGGCAGCCTTTCCCTTCTCCAGGGGATCTTCCTGACCCACGGACTGCAGATGGATTCATTACTGTTTGAGCCACCAGGGAAGCACTTCTTTATCTGAGATTTAAGACCCTTATATTTTAATGTAAAAAACATATGAATAGCTTTTATATAAACATACTTTTGTAAATATTCATTATAAATATATATATTTGCTATTAGATGTCAATGGGCAAAGCAGTTAAAAAGTTTGTTTCCCTGTTCATGGGAAAAATACAAGCTTGGCTTTAAGTTCATGATACAATTTGATTATTAAAAATTTTTATCAATATGCTATAGGCATATCTATATATTTTTGTATAGAAGCACA
>SJYA01002209.1:686992-717224 GCA_006410615.1 Neotragus moschatus | reverse complement strand
ATATTTGCAAAGTTCCATTAAGAAAATCATACCAAAATGTAATTTTCAAGTAATATAAATGTTATATGCTGGAAGGCAAAGTAACTCAAATGTGCATTAGAAAAAATATTTTAAGGAGCAAACTTTGATACTACCCTCTAAAATAATCAAGTGTACTTGAAATGTAAATATTTTCTCAAATTCTTTAATATATCTTGAATATTTAAAATAATGACCAAAAGGTTTAACATAATTTATTAACATTTAGAATTTCAGAATCCTATCACTTTAGATTATCATATTTCAATTGTTTCTTATTACATTTTATGTGAATAGAGGGCTTTGTAACTTTGAAGATTTCTGATATTTAGTAGTTATTTATGAATATAATAATCTGGACCCCTAAAATAGTCTGTCTATAATGCATATTTCTACTAAAATAATATCTATATCATATCTGACTTCTCATGATTTATATTGTTTCAATATTTAGCCCAGTGATACTTAATTATCAAAATGTATTTTTATTCAGCAAACAATTGAAGAGTTGAACTCATTCTCAATGACAATATAGACACCCAACAACTTGGACAAGGATAATTACAGAAGCTCATTTCCTACAAAAGGCCAGTCTGTTAAGATTGGAAGAGGAGGCTATTTTATTTAACAAGCAGACAACATCACAGAGAGTTAAGGAAAGGGACTATATTCCAAACAAAGGAAAAAGTTACTCTCAAGAAACTGATCATAATGAAATGGAGATCAATGATTTACTTCACAGAGAGTTTAGTGATATAATGATGCTCACTGAGGTCAGGATAGCCTTTGTTGAAAGTGAGAATTTCCAAAAAAAAAAAAAAAAAAGTGAGAATTTCATGTAATAATGTACCAAACATAAGTCAGAGCTAAAGAATATAATAACTAAAGTCAAAAATTGAAATAGAGGGGGCCAATAGCAAATCAGATCAATTAGAAGAATGGGTCAGTGAAGGCACACATAGGGCAGTGGAATTCATCCAACCAGAGGACCAAACACTGAAAAGAACTGGAAAAGACTGAAGACAACTTAAGGGACTTGTGATTCACCATCAAACAGACAAATGTATGCATCATAGAGGTTTGAGAAACAGAAAAGAAAAAGGAACAGAAAGCATATTTAAAGAAATAATGGCTGAAAACCTCCAAATCTGGAGAAAGAAATAGACATCCAGATCCCTGAAGCCCAGAGAGTATCAAACAAAATGAATTCAAAGAGATCCACGCTAACACACATTATAATAAATTGTTAAATGTTAAAGACAAAGAGAGAAACTTAAACTTAGAAAGAGAAAAACAACTTGTTACATGTGAGGAAAGCCCCGTAAATCGATTAGCAGATTTTTCTGAAGAGATTCTGCAGGCCAGAAGGGAGTAGGAAGACATACGGAAAGGTTTGAAGGATAAAAACTTTCCACCAATGATACTTTACCTGACAAAGTGGTCCTTCAGATTTAAAAGAGAGAAAAAGAGTTTTTAAGGCAAGCAAAATCTATAGTAGTCCAGTAACACTAAACCTGCCTTTTAAGAAATGACAAAAGTTATTCAAATTGAAATGAATTACTAACATGAAAACATAAGAAAGTATAAAACTCACTGGTAAAAGTAAATATATAGTTAATTCAATATAATTATGGTGACTAAATCACTTATAATCCAGCATGAAGGTTAAAGAGCAAATGTATTATTAACAAAAGAACTTTAACTATAATTATTCATTAACAAATTGTTGTTGTTTAGTCGCTAAGTTGTGTTTGATTCTTTGTGACTTCCATGGACTGTAGCCTGCCAGGCTCCTGCGCCCATGGAATTTTCCAGGCAAAAATACTGGAGTCGGTTGCCACTTCCTCTCCAGGGGATCTTCTCACCCAGGGATCAAACCCATGTGTCCTGCTTGGCAGGTGGAGTCTTTCCCCTTGAGCCACCTGAGAATCCCTTTTATTAGTGCATAACAATATAAGAAGATGTAAGTTGTGACATTAAAAACCTTAACATTTGAGAGGAAAGAATAAAAATAATTTATAACTTTTGTGCACAAAGTTAGGTTATCATCATGTTACAACAAATTGTTAAAAGATGATTTACATAGCCTCATATTTACCAGAAAGCAAGAAAAAAAATATAATAGATAAAAAATATAAAGAGAATGGAGCCAAAACATAACACTATAGAAAAATTATCATATTATAAACGAAGCAAACAAGAGATGAATAATGGAACAAAGGAAGTATAAAAATTCAGAAAATAACTAACAAAGTGGCAATAATAAGGTCACACTTTTTAATAATTACTTTAAATATAAATGAATGAAAATCTCCAGTCAATGAACATAGAAAGGATAAACTGTTTTTTAGATTTGACACCAAAAGCAAAAGTAACCAATGAAAAAATAAAGTGGGACCACATCAAACTAAAAAGCATTTGCCCAGCAAAGGAAACTATCCACAAAATCAAAAGGTGACTTATGCTGTAGGGGAAAAATATTTATAAATCACATATCTGATAAGAGGTTAATATTAAATATATAAATATAGTTATTCATACAACCCAATAACAAAACATATCCAGTTTAAAAATGGACAGAAAAATTGAATAAATACTTTTCAGAGAAAATACATAATGGTCAAGTATGTGAAAAGGTGCTCAACATCATTCAACATCAGGGAAGTGCAATTGAAAACCACAAAGAGATATCACCTCATAACTGTTAGGATGTCTTTTCTCAGAAAGATAAGAGATATGAAATATTGGAAAGGATATGGAAAAGAAGCAGCTCTGTGCACTATTAATGGAAATGTAAACTGGTGCAGCCACTCTGGAAAACAGTATGAAGATAACTAAAAAGAAGATTAAAAATAAAATGACCAAATGATCCAGCAACCCTACTGCTGGGTAAATAGCCAAAGAAATAAAAATCTATCTCAAAAATATATCTCTACTTTCATATTCACAGCAGCATTATTCACAATAGCCAAAATGTGGAAAAACCTTAAATGTGTATTGACAGATGAATGGGTAAAAAAATTATGGCTTATATGTATAACAAAATATTATTCAGCTTTACTTACAAAAGAAGGATATACTCCCATCTGCAATGACATGGATGAATCTGGAAAGTATTATGCTAAAATGAAACAAGCCAGACAGAAAGCAAAATATGGCACAGTACCTATCACTTATATGTGAAATACAAAAATAAGTATATGAAGCTAAACTCAACAGAACAGAGCGGGAATTGCCACGGGCTGAGTGGTCAGGGAAATAGGGAGAGACTGGTAGACAGGAATAAACTTTCAGCTACAAAATGAATAGAGTCTGCAGATCTAAAGCATACACGGTGACAGTAGTTGGTAATAGTGTCCTGTGTAATTCAACTTTGCTAGGAAACTAGCATGCGCACACAGACACACTGCTAAATACATGGAGTAACGATGGATGTGTTAGCTCAATGTGGGAAATACCTTCACAAGGTATTGTGTATGTATGTATGTCAAACCTTCACATTATACAAGTTAAATATCTCTTACTGTCTCTAAGCATCCGTTCCTTTCTCTATAAATGAAAATAATTATACCTCTCAAGGTTGCTTTGAATATTAGTTGAGATAATATTTACAAGGTGTTGAGAGTTGTAATTTGCTATTACAAACACCAAGTAAGCGGCAGTGATGGGAATTAGAGGATATTTTATTTTAATTGGCTGAATCAACCAATGAATGATTGATTTAACTATTTAGGTATCTGAGTAGTCTCCACAATGGACATGAAAAGAGTATGATGTCATCACTCATAAAAATTATTTTAAAATCTAATTGTGTTACACAGTGCTAGACTCTAGAAAACAGAAGGAAACCGTATTTCTGCCTTTAAGAATACTGCCTGTCCATAAAGAAGTAAGCAAGTAGTTGAGGATTCAGCCAACACTGCATGAAAGAAATGAGTGATACACTGCAAGGGGCTTTCTAAATATACAATAGGAGCTTAGAGGAAGAAGAATGGCGAGTGCACAGCAAGGACTGGAAAAAACTTCCTAACTTAGGACTTGGAGAGTAAATGAAATCTAAGTAGGTGGAATGGAAAATGAAGTTATTCTGAAATGAGGATGCAGAAAAGAAAGGTCAAGGACTTTGGAGTCAGAGAGTAGATTTGGCTGTGCCTTCCTTTGCCTCATCCATTTAATAGCTGCAATTTCTCAGGAAGTAATTAAAGCCTGTTTCATTATAATGGCAGGTGGATAATAACACTGCATGGTATTATCAAACGGTGCTTGTACCATGGGGCAACCATTTGGAAAGATCGAGAACACAGACAAATACACCTGGGCCACATCATAAAACTGACTTATGATACTAGGTCAGTGTGTTATGCATGCTTAATGGTGTAGAAACCAAGGATCCATGGTCCTTCCTCTGCCCCCGTCTGGGTGAATCTCTGTCTCAAGAGATTTCAGTTAACAATGAACAGAGGAAGACCTTTGATGAGAAACTAGGGAGGCATCAAGGGACTCTGTGCTCTTTCATCTGCATCTTTATTCATTAGTTTTTCACATTTCTTGTGCTGTTACATTGGAAAACTCAGGAGAAAGCAATTTAAAGAATATCTGAGTCACCATTCTTAAGAATCTTTAAATTGGACATTTTTGGTCTGGTCTAGATGATTTATTATCACGTCAAAGGTAAGGGAGGGTTCTGGGGAGGGAAATGTGAGAAACTGAGATCAAGACGAGAAATAACATGTGCACACACACGTTGATACTCTCACACACACATACACTTGCATACACATGCATACACACACACAACACACATAAACACACCCGCACTCATATACATAGACACCCATACACACAGACACACCCACACTCACATATATATATACACTCACATACATACACACACTCTTACACTCACACACACACACACATACAATGAGTCTGAAAAGTAAAAGCCCTAAAACACAGAGAGTGGGGGGATTATTTTATATCTCCCAGATTGTATGTTGGTACCTGGTCAGGAGAAAAACCGCCTGCCTGAGCTTGACTCCAAGAGATGATGGAGCACCGCGGTGTTAGATGAGTGATTCATCACTGTTACCTGCCCCATACCACACAGACACAAAATATGGCACCAGTTCACAGAGGAGCAAACCATATAGCAGCCAGGTAAAAGGCTGGAAGTGTTGATACTAACTGCCCTAGAAGCAAGGTCTGGCCTTCCCGGTATCTGACATTTCCTCAGGCTCACCCAACGGCTTCTTTCTTCAGACTTCCATTCAAGTTAGTACCGCTGGACATTTAGGTTTGGGGCCAACTCTTAAGGAAAGCAGCTGAGCCAGTGGTCAGCCTGGATCAGATCCCATTAAATAAACACTAGCCTGCTCCAGTACTCTTGCCTGGAAAATCCCATGGACGGAGGAGCCTGGAAGGCTGTAGATCATGGGGTCGCTGAGGGTCGGACACGACTGAGCGACTTCACTTTCACTTTTCCCTTTCATGCGTTGGAGAAGGAAATGGCAACCCACTCCAGTGTTCTTGCCTGGAGAATCCCAGGGACGGGGGAGCCTGGTGTGCTGCCATCTATGGGGTCGCACAGAGTCGGACACAACTGAAGCAACTTAGCAGCAGGAGCCTGCTTACCTGGCGAAGGGAGGGACCGCAACTGTCCTCACTTGTGTGACTTCATTTTTTTAAAAAAAAGCGTTATACAATAAAACACATCTATAGAAATCAATAACAAAACTAACATACAAGCTGAGCAAATTATTTTATAGTGAAAGACTTTATTATCATAGCTCAAGTAGGACAGAAATTTTCTCACCTCCCATGTGGCTTCATCCCAATTACAAGCCCCTCTCTTCCTCCAAAAGGACCCACCATCTCCATTTCCTAATAACCTCTCTGGTGTCTTCTTTTCTTTTCTTTTTAAGTGACATCACCTAAGTGTGTGTCCTTAGACAGTATAGTTTAGTCTTGATGATTTAAAACAATGTGATTAATATAGATGTTAAATCTTTGTAGTCTATTGGCTTTCCCTTTACCTCTCTTTTTTGTTGAAAGACCTAGGCACTCCAGTACTCCTGCCTGGAAAATCCCATAAACGGAGGAATCTGGTAGGCTACAGTCCATGGCATCGCTGAGAGTTGGACACAACTCAGTGACTTCACTTTGACTTTTCACTTTCCTGCATTGGAGAAGAAAATGGAAACCCACTCCAGTGTTCTTGCCTGGAGGATCCCAGCGATGGCGGAGCCTGGTCTGCTGCCGTCTATGGGTCGCACAGAGTCTGACACGACTGAAGCGACTTAGCAGCAGCAGCAGGCACTTTGCCTTGTGTATTCAGCCCACTGTGCACTCTTGGTGCGGTTAACTTGCTCCAGTAACCTCTGCATCTCCTGCAATTTGGTAGCTGGATCTGGAGGCTCCATCAGACCCAGGTTTGAGCTCCTCAGCAGGACAGAATATGATGTTGTTGCCTCATGTCAGGGAACCCAGTTCAAGGAATTTTCTCTTTTTTGTGTGTCACATTAGATCTCGTTGTTCCTCAGTGCCTAGATTCAATTCCCTGAGGATTGCACATTGTTGATACTCTTGGTTTTTCATTTATTTTTTCAGACTTAATGGGAATATTTTTACAAAGAGACACCGTTCCTTTATCTACCACTAGATTTCCTGGTTACAGAGTTCATATAGGTAGAAACCAACACAATGCTGTAAAGCAATTACCCTTCAATTAAAATTAAATAAATTTTTTTAAAAAGCTACATAAAGGAAAGGCAAAATAAGTTATTGATTCATTTCTTATATTGACCAGTTCCTACTCTAATGAATAGGCTTACCATAACCTTCCAAAAATAAAAAGATTATTTTTTACCATCATTATGAATTCATAGATATAAACATGTTTTTTATTTTAATACATTGTAATTATTATCATTTGCTGAAGCTCAAACTATCCCATTTTGACCTGTAGGGACCTCTTCCAGTAGGCTGTATTTTTATCATGTTTACTTTTTATTATTTTCTATGTTTATATATGTATAGATATTCTGATGCCTGACCCAGACCTGGAATCAGTCATTTATTCAATAAACGAGTTTCCATGAAAAATGAATTATATTGTAAGAATATAATTCTTGTAATAAGAATAATAAGGATGATCCTCAGGCAGTATCCACATGGGAGAGAAGAACAGAAGAACTTAGTTAATTCTTCTCTGTGATGTGTTGGGTTAGAGATGGAAAAGTTCATTTTTGTTTATGGTACAAGCTATTGGATATGACTGCAACCCATCTTGATTAATATAAAGTAAAAGATATACGGTAAGGTTAATGTGAGTGGCTTCCCCTGTACCAACTTGTTACAGGGTAAATTTAATTTGTCATTAACTGCTACACATTGTTATAGATGAGCGAATATTGAGGACAGAAGGATGGCACTGGCCATTTGGGGCTTGCCATAGAATGTGTGTGTACCCCCTAAAATCTGTATGTTGAAATAACAATTGATAGTGTTTGAGGGGAGCATTTTGAAGGTGATTAAGTCATAAGTGTGGAGCTCCCATGAATAGGATTAGTGCCTATTCATGACATGTAAAAACACAGAGAAAAGAAATACAGTCATCTGTGATCCAGAGTTTGGGTTCTCCATAAACACTGCACCTCCCTACACCTTGGTCTTGGACTTTCCAGGTTCCAAAACTGATAAATACATTTCTGTTGTTCATAAGCCTCCCAATCTATCATTTATCACCACATTGAGGTGCATAACAACTCCCCCACAGAATAAAAATGGAAAACAACAACCAAAAGAATCATACAGGAAAAAAAATCTGATACCTAAAGACTTGAAATTGTCACCTGGAGAATTTTATAACTGATTGACTATTTAAGGTGGAAGTTTACATAGTGACTTGTGGCAGTTATTCATGATTGTGACTATATGCAAGGAATAGAAGTTTACATTTGTTCATATTGTCCAAAATTGTTGAATATTTATTAGAAGTAGGAAGTGGGCTCAGAAACATAGTGAATTACAGTGAGCATGTCCTGGTCTGCTGTTTGTCTAAAGCTCTTGCTAAAATTGGTCCATGGATATATGTGCCTATAGTATCACAATGAATTTATATAGTAGATATAGATATTTGATTATTTATGTGTTATTTCCTAGAGTCTAATGGTTTAAAGGGATTGAGTCCATAGGTTTCTTGGCCCATTCAACCTTAATTGAGTAGATTAACTAAAGTAACTAGAGAAATACTGGGGACTGTTTGCACATTTTTAATTGACTTCTTATATCACAAATCCATTTAAATTTTGTTTTCTGCTAGTTTCTTTTAACCTTACTTACTTTACTTTAATCTGTCTTCAAACCACCACTTTTGTTAGGCTCTGAACTCTGACAAGCATTAGCTCTTTATATACTTATATGTCTCTCAATACAAAATCTACTCAGGGATCATTTCCATTTTAATAATTACTGCCCAAGAGCCTGATGTTATCCTTGCTGCTGCTGCTGCTAAGTCGCTTCAGTCATGTCTGACTCTGTGCGACCCCATAGATGGAAGCCCACCAGGCTCCCCTGTTCCTGGGATTCTCCAAGCAAGAAAACTGGAGTGGGTTGCCATTTCCTTTCCAATGCATGAAAGTGAAAAGTGAAAAGGAAGTCGCTTAGTCATGTCCGACTCTTAGCGACCCCATGGACTGCAGCCCACCAGGCTTCTCTATCCATGGGATTTTCCAGGCATGAGTACTGGAGTGGGGTGCCATTGCCTTCTCCGGATGTCATTCTTAATAAGCATGAAATAAGTGAATGAATGTGTCTTTCAGATGTTTGGGATGGGCTTGCAGATGAAGAATCCCAGAATCACAGTATTATACATGTCCAATGATAAACTCTCAAAAATAGTAAGAGTGAAACCAACATAAAATGAGTTCTATACTGGGACATTTGAGAGGTATTTCCAGGAAGAATCATGTATTTCTATAGATTATATGCACAGTATAGAAAGTCATAGAATAGTGAAGCTTGAGAATTGGAAAGAACCTTGAAAATAGAAGACCGATATAATTTCCCAATATTACACAGTGCTGTATTTCTCAATACTACACATATAGTATACCCAAGGCAAGATAAATCCGTGTTTCTAGATTTCTAATTTAAAAGAATTAGTGAAATCACTTGATATTCAAAAGCTGTGAATTTACTGAAGAGATAAACTCAGCCTGAAACGTTCATAGTTGAGTGGATGATACACATCAGTTTAAACATGTCTTCACAATCATTATTATTATGGAATTATAGCAGGAAAGACAAAATGAGCTTCAGCTGCACTAATTATTTTATTAATTAGTTTAAAGTATTAGAATGATGAGAGCTGTTGAACAATGCAAGAGCGGCACTGATTTTTTATTTCTAGAGGTGCTGAAATACAGTATTTGTCAGATTTCTTTAGAGTGCCTTTCCATTTCAGAAATTATGTTTTCCTTTATTTTTTTCTCTATGCATACTCTCTATAGGCAAGCTCTCAGCTATGTTGTTTTCTAGATTTCTAGTCTTTTTATTAGTTTAACAGAAGTAAAATCTTGAATTCCTTTTCTTGCAGTTTTTCTCTTTCTGAGTTTAATAGCATTTCATTAGTTTGGGGGCAAGGTGAATAAAGTACTTAAAAATCATTCAGAGCAATTCTGAAGAAATAGTTGAGTGAATTTTATACCCACAACAAAACTAGCAGCAATAAGTAAAAATTTATACTGGACCGAGTGCTTTTAATTTCCTTGCAAATGTAATTATGTGTCTACACAGATGGCAGGTAAAGCAGCATGTTATATAAAAGAAAGCACATGAATAATTGCTATACAGTAGCTTGAACAACAAAAGCAAGTTGTTTCACACATAAAATGATAGAATAAAAGATGTAGTGATTTCTTTATGGAGTTGAAAAAGAGGGATCTGATTGACATTTTAGTTTCAATTACACAAAATCATCATAAATAATAGAGAATTAATGGTGGAGAGCACATCGAAACAGATGCTTATAATTGCAGAATGATGCGATCTGTCTCATTGAAGGTCTTTGGGAATAGCTGAAGCATTCAGATAAATGTTTAGCTGATGGAGAGCTGGCCAACAAGCACTGCTGAACACCTAAAACAAAAATACAGGTAAGTAAGCATTCAGGAAAGACGGCCATGTTCTAACAGGAACAGCCATTAAAGCCAATAGTTAAAGCTACAGAAGCATTTGGCATGTGTTTTCTTAGAACACAGAAGGCCATATAATGTAATGAATAGTGCTTTCTACTTTCCTGATAAATATATGAATTTTTCTACCACATGTTTTAATTAATACTCATCTTGGCTTATCATTAGAGATTTAAAATTTTATTAAAAATTTAATTTTGTCTATACTATGAAAAACAAAAAATTAATGAGGAAATAAAAATGCATTTTAATTGCTGATTGTAGGCACAGATAAGGAAAGGAAAAGTTGAAAAGTTAAAGATTTGTTTCTAAAATGAGACCTTTTCTCAGTAACATTTTTAAAGTCTGAGAATGCACACCCTATTTTTGATGAACCAATACATTTTTAATCATTTAAAAATATTTCCAGATTTCCAAAAATGTGTCTGAATTTGAATTATACTGAGGGAAAAAAGATTACCTTGACCAAGGAACAAATATGATGAATTTTTAGTTACTTTATACTTCATATTATTTGGTTTGCAAATCTAATTACTTGATGAATAAAGTGCTGACTATTGGGAACAGACATTTAGTGAAATAGTCAAATATTTCTACTTAAATCATTATGACTACATGATTAAAATGATTTCAAATCTAAATCCAGAACCTCCTGATAAATATATATATATATATATATATATTTAGTTTATCCAAAATATATAAAAGAGGTTTTCATCCTCTAGAATCAGAATGGAGACTGAAAAATCATGTCATATCACGTAAACAGTATCGAATGCCTCATAGCTTTGACAGTTTTCTGAATTAAATAAGTTATGCTCATGCATTGCCATACTTACTAATACTCCTGGGAAAATCACTGTAAATAAAAAGCTTGCCAAGGTTAGAAGACAAGACTATGTTATAGGATATGAGGAAGCCACTCTTTAACATTTCAATTGATAATTAATGACTACATTTCCTTATAGTATATATCATATGTACACAAGAGAATAAAATTAACAGTGTAAAATTTGAGTTGCTCAACACATTCTCAACAGTTGAACAGTCAGGCTCTGTCTTCTTGCTTCAGCTCTCACGCTGTAAATAAGTGGCCATTAAAGGTACACTTAGCGCTACAGTTCTTGCATTTTTGTGCCCTGTTTTTGATGGGTTTGCTCTTTGAAATGGCCCCCAAACTGAGGGCTTGTCTGGCTCCTAGGTAAGACTGTGATGTGTCAGGGAGAGAGCACAGGTGTCAGATAATCTTTCAGGCATGAGTTATGGTGCTATTGGCCATGAGTTCAATGTTAATGAATCAACAGCTTATACTCAGTAAGATACTTTCAAAAAATAACACACACAAAACAAGGCTATGTATTGATTGATTAAAAAAATGTGTGACCAGCGGTTCACAGGAAACTGACCCTATGTTTCTTCCCAGTGAAATGGTTCAGTGTTGACTAATTTGGTGTTTGTTGTGACTTCATAGAATATAGTGTCCACAGAGAAAGAAAACTGACTGCATTTAACTCAGCTGCTGTAATGGAAAAGCAGTGACAGATGACAAATAAATGGGTGTGGCTGAATGAGTACAGGGAATTCCTAAGTGCTAATTATATAAGGCATTGTACTAGGCACAGTGAGTTTTATAACATTTAAATATGTATTTATATGTGCTCAGTCACTCAGTCATGTCTGACCTGTTGTGGCCACATGGACTGTAGCCCGCCAGGATCCTCTGCCCAAGGCATTTTTCAGGCAAAAATACTGGAGTTGCCATGTCCTGCTCTATTTCTTCCCCAACCAAGGATTAAACCCACGTCTCTTGTGTTTCCTGCCATTTGCAGTGGATTCTTTACCACTAGCGCCACCTGGGAGGCCCACATTTTAATATATGTGCATATATCTATAAATGCTATAAAATAAACTATGTACTTAGTTTTTTCAAGAACAAAGTATTTAAGTAAAACTTTTCTAGAATGGAACACATAATTACCAGAGGAGTCTAGAGAAAGATGCCATAACTTTTGATTGAAGGAAACCAGGGTAGGTTCTCTTTTAAGTTAATATTGAAGCTTAAACAAAGGATACAAATTGGACATGTAGAAACAGAAGTCAGCTATCTCATGGAATGTCAGCAAAAAATGAACAGACTGTAGATGGTCCCATACTTGTGGTTCCACAAAATGGTTTTTCAAATTCACTATGGTATGACAGTGATATGTATTCAGTGGAAACTATACTTTGAATTGTGAATTTTGATCTTCTCCTGGGCTAGCACTGTATGGTGTGATGTTCTCTCACGATCCAGGGCAGTGGAAATGGCAACTCACACTTATGAAGGTGAACAACTGATACACTTACCAGCATTCTGAACTCACACAACTATTCTGCTTTTCCCTTTCAGTACAGTATTCAGTAAATTCCATGATTTGTTCAATACTGTATCATAAAATAGCTTTGTGTTAGATGATTTTGACTAACTGTGAAATAATGTAAGTGTTCTGAGCACATTTAAGGTAGGCGACATGAAGCTGTGATGTTTGGTAAGTTGGATATATTAAATGTATTTTTGATTTATGGTATTTTAAATAACTAACAGGTTTATCAAGAAGTAATCCCATCATAAGTTTAGAAAGATATGCAATGGCCAAAAATTATTGTGTTTAATAACTAAATGTTTACAAGTTAGCCTGGGTACTCCTAGAAGCAAATATCAGGACAGAATTAAGCATATAAGGGTTTGATTCAGTTCAGTTCAGTCGTTCTTCAGTTCAGTTCATGTCCGACTCTTTGCAACCCCATGAAACACAGCATGCCAGGCCTCCCTGTCCATCACAAACTCCCAGAGTTTACCCAAACTCATGTCCATTGAGTCGGTGATGCCATCCAACCATTTTATCCTCTGTCGTCCCCTTCTCCTCCTGCCCTCAGTCTTTCCAGCATCAGCTGGCCGAAAGAATGGAGTTTTGGCTTCAACATCAGTCCTTCAAATGAACACCCAGGACTGATCTCCTTTAGGATGGACTGGTTGGATCTCCTTGCAGTCCAAGGGACTCTCAGGCACACTTATGGCTGATTTATGTCAATGTGTGGCAAAATGAGTACAGTATTGTAAAGCAAAATAAACTAAAAAATAAAAATTAAAAAAAAAAAAAAAAGAGTCTTCTCCAACCACAGTTCAAAAGCATCAATTCTTTGGCACTCAGCTTTCTTCACAGTCCAACTCTCACATCCATACATGACCACTGGAAAAACCATAGCCTTGACTAGACGGACCTTTGTTGGCAAAATAATGTCTCTGCTTTTTAATATGCTGTCTAGTTTGGTCATAACTTTTCTTCCAAGGAGTAAGCGTCTTTTAATTTTATGGCTGCAATCACCATCTGCAGTGATTTTGGAGCCCCCTCCCCCCCCGCAAATAAATCAGCCACTGTTTCCACTGTTTCCCCATCTATTTCCCATGAAGTGGTAGGACCAGATGCCATGATCTTTGTTTTCTGAATGTTCAACTTTAAGCCAACTTTTTCACTCTCCTCTTTCACTTTCATCAAGAGGCTCTTTAGTTCTTCTTCACTTTGCCATAACGGTGGTTTCATCTGCATATCTGAGGTTATTAATATTTCTCCCGGCAATCTTGATTCCAGCTTGTGCTTCTTCCAGCCCCGTGTTTCTCATGATGTACTCTGCATATAAGTTAAATAAGCAGGATGACAATATACAGCCTTGACGTACTCCTTTTCCTATTTGAAATCAGTCTGTTGTTTCATATCCAGATCTAACTGTTGCTTCCTGACCTGCATACAAGTTTCTCAAGAGGCAGGTCAGGTGGTCTGATATTCCCATCTCTTTCATAATTTTCCATAGTTTATTGTGATCCACAGAGTCAAAGGCTTTAGCATAGTCAATAAAGCAGAAACAGATGTTTTTCTGGAGCTCTCTTGCTTTTTTGATGATCCAGTGGATATTGGCAATTTGATCTCTGGTTCCTCTGTCTTTTCTGAAACCAGCTTGAACATCTGGAACTTCACGGTTCACATATTGCTGAAGCCTGGCTTGGAGAATTTTGAGCATTACTTTACTAGTGTGTGAGATGAGTGCAATTGTGTGGTAGTTTGAGCATTGTTTGGTATTTGGCATTTGAGCATTCTCTGGCTGCGCTTTGCTGGAGCAGCCATGAAGAGATACCGCACGTCCAAGGTAAGAGAAACCCAAGTAAGACAATAGGTGCTGAGAGAAGGCATCAGAGGATAGACAGAATGAAACCACAATCACAGAACGCTAGCCAATCAGATCACATGGACCACAGCCTTGTCTAACTCAGTGAAACTAAGCTGTGCTCTGTGGGGCCACCCAAGACAGGCAGGCCATGGTGGAGAGGTTTGACAGAATGTGGTCCACTGGAGAAGGGAATGGCAAACCACTTCAGTATTCTGGCCTTGAGAACCTCATGAACAGTGTGAAAAGGGTTTTATTAGGAACACTCAAATGAGGAAAAATATGGAGTGGTCTGGAGAAGTCAGCGAGGGCAAATCTGACCCTGAGTGATGGAGAGAGGGGAGAAAGGTCACCAGTGTCAACAATGGGCAGTGCCAACCTCAGAAGCTTCTTGTCTCTCCCAGGAGCAAGCTGCTATGCTCAGTAATTGGCTGGGAGCCATCCATGAGGAATTGACTTCAACACAAAGGATACTGGGTTCAAAATGGCAGCACTGGGTCCTCTGCTCAGTTACATTCTTGATGGGGAGTTCTCATGATCAACACAGATTGTGAGCTGAGTGATCTATTTTTAATCAGGCTGATAAAGTATGTTAAAATATTCACCTAAAAATGTCAGTATGTTTGTTGTCACCATTAGCTAGGTAAGATTTTTAAGAGTGAGCTGAGTTTGAATCCTAGATGCCACATATATAGTATATATAAGCAAGACAACTAATGCCTCTGAGTCATGTTTTCTTAACCGTAAAATCATAAGTATCCAAATCTCATATTTGTCAGAAGGAATAAACATAATAATGCATGTAAATAGTCCAACACTAATGTCCAGCACCTACAGGGAGTAACAGTGGTAATACACTTATGATTTTAAATCTAAAAAAGAGTATATTCTCAAAATTTTGAAAGATTATTCTCTTCTTCAGATAATCAAGTTTAACTTATTTCTAGTAAAAGAGGTATTAATGAAATATTATGTCTTGTCCTCTGTCACTAAGGTGTGCCGAATGATTTGTAAAAGTAATTTAAAAGGCAAGCAGTTATAAAATCACTTGTCAAAGAAGTTCATTTTGTCTGCATAACTCATGAAAGTCAGTACAGTTTCTTTATGGAATTGTTCCACATGTGATATGAAAGCATTTTCATACTGTCAACAAAATAACCATTGCATGAGAAATTATTACTTAGCACACCTATCCATTAACTAAAGTGTACACCTACAAACCATTAGGAAATGAAGGAAATGTAACAAAGTCACACTGAATTGATTTTTAATCTGGTTAGATTCTTAGGTTATTATTCTTTACAATTACAGTTACTAAGTTGCACATTCCAATAATTTTTCACTGGTACACTCAAAGCGTGCCATGAATAAAAATATTGACTGTATGCTTCTAATGTGTGCGTCTGTGTGTGTGTATGTGTGTGTACACACACACAGAGTAAATATAAAGACACTTCAAAAAGAATACAGTTCCTCAGATTTCCTTTGGGGGTTACAAAATAATTTTATATAGTGAAAACAAAGTAATGATGAAAAAAATCTATTAATTGAATGTGGTCTGAAAGCTTCTTTTAATACTCCACTTGAGTGAAAGATAATAAAACTGTACATCCAGAATCAAAATCTTTCAGAGGTAGAGAGCACAGAGCCAATTCTAAGTCTTAACTAGCACATATTCTTACAAATATATGCAGATATCCCCTTTGCTAGCTACTACTTATGAGGTTTCCTTGTCCTGAGAAATATCTTCTTCTAGATAAATGTATCCATTTAGGATGAGTATAAGACTACTTTAATATATATCATGTGAAAATATTTGTGATAATTAACACAGAACCTTTAGGGATGGCTTCAGTTTCAAAGAACTGCCTGTATAGCAGAGGATGTAACCATAGTTCAAGTCAGAATTAAGTAGATGCCACAGCAGTTTAGACAGAGGAAGAAGTACTTACTTCATCAACAAGTAAGTACTGAGAATCTCCTGTAAGTCAGGACTATACTAAGAACTGAAATATAGCTATAAGTAAAATAATAAGTCTCTATCTTCCCGAAGTTTCTGTTCCTGCAGGAGACCACAAACAAGAAACAAATAACAGAATTACCTATACTATGAGGAGCTATCGCTCAGATTGGACAGGAGTACAGATGCTGGAGACAAACTGCAAGGCTTTGAATCTCTGCTCCCCCACTTTATAACTCTGAGTCTAAGACTGACTAACTCTCAGTTGCCTCAAGTTCCCCACATGCAAAATGAGGGTAATAAAACTGTCTCCTGGTGTTGTTATGAGGATTAAATGAATCCATATAAGTAAGGTTATTTGGACAATGGATGGAACATAAAGTCACAGAAATACCTGCTATCATTATTATTAATATCATTTATCATATGGATAGAAGAGCTCTTGAGGGAATTCAGCACTTATAGGGGAGGGGTGTTGGTATTTGATAGAGGATGGTCAGGGAAGGCCTCTGACTACAGGACACGAGCAAGATCTAAAGATGATGATGACGGAATGTTTGCTGACCTTTGGATAGAGAGTGTCCAGGCAGAGGCACAAGTACAAATACCACTTTAGGAGCTTGGCTTTTATTGGCATTGATGTGGGAACAGTAGAGAAGTTTTGGCAGAATATGACATGCTATAATGTACTGTAAACAGATCACACTGACCGCTCTACAGAGAATAGGAAAGAGGCAAGCATATCGGAAGCTATTGGAATAATCTGGAAGAGAAGGTGATGGATTGGACCAGGGTGGTACCAGCGATGATACAAAAAAGAACAAAAAATTGAAGTCTATGTCTATTTCATAGATAGATCTGATGGGACTTTTTGACAGACAGGATCTGGGTTATAAAAGGCAAGCCACATTGTCTCCCAGGTTTTTAATCCTGAGAAATTACAAGCATAGTTTCCATTTATCAAAAAAGGAAGACCAGTGGATGGAAAATGTTTTGGCCCCACTGAAAATGTAAATTGTAAGCAAGGACACACCTCACACAGATTAGAAAAACATGGACCAAAAAATGGGCAGTAGAAGGTATACCATCTATGTACAGCCATATTTATGGCAATCTTGCAGTTAAGCCAAGGATATTGTTTTGGAGATTAAGAGTTATTAAAATCATCTCTCTTTCCTCCCTCCCTTCCTATTTTATCTTCCTCCGTTTCCTTCCTTTCCCTGAATAGGAGACGATCTTTAAATTTTTCTCAGTACTTTGTACTTAGATACTTTGAATTCATTGCAAAATCGAGTATGATTTTTCATCTGCAGTAAAATTTGTCACTTGAACCAAACAGAAGCTATTATAAAAGGATAGGATGCTTAAGAACCCACTTGGATTTTCTTCTTTGTTCTCCTCTACCCAGAGTGCATGAAACACTGTGAAGGGCCCCATCTCTCTCTTCTTGTGTCTTTCCACTCATCTAANAAGCATCAATTCTTTGGCACTCAGCTTTCTTCACAGTCCAACTCTCACATCCATACATGACCACTGGAAAAACCATAGCCTTGACTAGACGGACCTTTGTTGGCAAAATAATGTCTCTGCTTTTTAATATGCTGTCTAGTTTGGTCATAACTTTTCTTCCAAGGAGTAAGCGTCTTTTAATTTTATGGCTGCAATCACCATCTGCAGTGATTTTGGAGCCCCCTCCCCCCCCGCAAATAAATCAGCCACTGTTTCCACTGTTTCCCCATCTATTTCCCATGAAGTGGTAGGACCAGATGCCATGATCTTTGTTTTCTGAATGTTCAACTTTAAGCCAACTTTTTCACTCTCCTCTTTCACTTTCATCAAGAGGCTCTTTAGTTCTTCTTCACTTTGCCATAACGGTGGTTTCATCTGCATATCTGAGGTTATTAATATTTCTCCCGGCAATCTTGATTCCAGCTTGTGCTTCTTCCAGCCCCGTGTTTCTCATGATGTACTCTGCATATAAGTTAAATAAGCAGGATGACAATATACAGCCTTGACGTACTCCTTTTCCTATTTGAAATCAGTCTGTTGTTTCATATCCAGATCTAACTGTTGCTTCCTGACCTGCATACAAGTTTCTCAAGAGGCAGGTCAGGTGGTCTGATATTCCCATCTCTTTCATAATTTTCCATAGTTTATTGTGATCCACAGAGTCAAAGGCTTTAGCATAGTCAATAAAGCAGAAACAGATGTTTTTCTGGAGCTCTCTTGCTTTTTTGATGATCCAGTGGATATTGGCAATTTGATCTCTGGTTCCTCTGTCTTTTCTGAAACCAGCTTGAACATCTGGAACTTCACGGTTCACATATTGCTGAAGCCTGGCTTGGAGAATTTTGAGCATTACTTTACTAGTGTGTGAGATGAGTGCAATTGTGTGGTAGTTTGAGCATTGTTTGGTATTTGGCATTTGAGCATTCTCTGGCTGCGCTTTGCTGGAGCAGCCATGAAGAGATACCGCACGTCCAAGGTAAGAGAAACCCAAGTAAGACAATAGGTGCTGAGAGAAGGCATCAGAGGATAGACAGAATGAAACCACAATCACAGAACGCTAGCCAATCAGATCACATGGACCACAGCCTTGTCTAACTCAGTGAAACTAAGCTGTGCTCTGTGGGGCCACCCAAGACAGGCAGGCCATGGTGGAGAGGTTTGACAGAATGTGGTCCACTGGAGAAGGGAATGGCAAACCACTTCAGTATTCTGGCCTTGAGAACCTCATGAACAGTGTGAAAAGGGTTTTATTAGGAACACTCAAATGAGGAAAAATATGGAGTGGTCTGGAGAAGTCAGCGAGGGCAAATCTGACCCTGAGTGATGGAGAGAGGGGAGAAAGGTCACCAGTGTCAACAATGGGCAGTGCCAACCTCAGAAGCTTCTTGTCTCTCCCAGGAGCAAGCTGCTATGCTCAGTAATTGGCTGGGAGCCATCCATGAGGAATTGACTTCAACACAAAGGATACTGGGTTCAAAATGGCAGCACTGGGTCCTCTGCTCAGTTACATTCTTGATGGGGAGTTCTCATGATCAACACAGATTGTGAGCTGAGTGATCTATTTTTAATCAGGCTGATAAAGTATGTTAAAATATTCACCTAAAAATGTCAGTATGTTTGTTGTCACCATTAGCTAGGTAAGATTTTTAAGAGTGAGCTGAGTTTGAATCCTAGATGCCACATATATAGTATATATAAGCAAGACAACTAATGCCTCTGAGTCATGTTTTCTTAACCGTAAAATCATAAGTATCCAAATCTCATATTTGTCAGAAGGAATAAACATAATAATGCATGTAAATAGTCCAACACTAATGTCCAGCACCTACAGGGAGTAACAGTGGTAATACACTTATGATTTTAAATCTAAAAAAGAGTATATTCTCAAAATTTTGAAAGATTATTCTCTTCTTCAGATAATCAAGTTTAACTTATTTCTAGTAAAAGAGGTATTAATGAAATATTATGTCTTGTCCTCTGTCACTAAGGTGTGCCGAATGATTTGTAAAAGTAATTTAAAAGGCAAGCAGTTATAAAATCACTTGTCAAAGAAGTTCATTTTGTCTGCATAACTCATGAAAGTCAGTACAGTTTCTTTATGGAATTGTTCCACATGTGATATGAAAGCATTTTCATACTGTCAACAAAATAACCATTGCATGAGAAATTATTACTTAGCACACCTATCCATTAACTAAAGTGTACACCTACAAACCATTAGGAAATGAAGGAAATGTAACAAAGTCACACTGAATTGATTTTTAATCTGGTTAGATTCTTAGGTTATTATTCTTTACAATTACAGTTACTAAGTTGCACATTCCAATAATTTTTCACTGGTACACTCAAAGCGTGCCATGAATAAAAATATTGACTGTATGCTTCTAATGTGTGCGTCTGTGTGTGTGTATGTGTGTGTACACACACACAGAGTAAATATAAAGACACTTCAAAAAGAATACAGTTCCTCAGATTTCCTTTGGGGGTTACAAAATAATTTTATATAGTGAAAACAAAGTAATGATGAAAAAAATCTATTAATTGAATGTGGTCTGAAAGCTTCTTTTAATACTCCACTTGAGTGAAAGATAATAAAACTGTACATCCAGAATCAAAATCTTTCAGAGGTAGAGAGCACAGAGCCAATTCTAAGTCTTAACTAGCACATATTCTTACAAATATATGCAGATATCCCCTTTGCTAGCTACTACTTATGAGGTTTCCTTGTCCTGAGAAATATCTTCTTCTAGATAAATGTATCCATTTAGGATGAGTATAAGACTACTTTAATATATATCATGTGAAAATATTTGTGATAATTAACACAGAACCTTTAGGGATGGCTTCAGTTTCAAAGAACTGCCTGTATAGCAGAGGATGTAACCATAGTTCAAGTCAGAATTAAGTAGATGCCACAGCAGTTTAGACAGAGGAAGAAGTACTTACTTCATCAACAAGTAAGTACTGAGAATCTCCTGTAAGTCAGGACTATACTAAGAACTGAAATATAGCTATAAGTAAAATAATAAGTCTCTATCTTCCCGAAGTTTCTGTTCCTGCAGGAGACCACAAACAAGAAACAAATAACAGAATTACCTATACTATGAGGAGCTATCGCTCAGATTGGACAGGAGTACAGATGCTGGAGACAAACTGCAAGGCTTTGAATCTCTGCTCCCCCACTTTATAACTCTGAGTCTAAGACTGACTAACTCTCAGTTGCCTCAAGTTCCCCACATGCAAAATGAGGGTAATAAAACTGTCTCCTGGTGTTGTTATGAGGATTAAATGAATCCATATAAGTAAGGTTATTTGGACAATGGATGGAACATAAAGTCACAGAAATACCTGCTATCATTATTATTAATATCATTTATCATATGGATAGAAGAGCTCTTGAGGGAATTCAGCACTTATAGGGGAGGGGTGTTGGTATTTGATAGAGGATGGTCAGGGAAGGCCTCTGACTACAGGACACGAGCAAGATCTAAAGATGATGATGACGGAATGTTTGCTGACCTTTGGATAGAGAGTGTCCAGGCAGAGGCACAAGTACAAATACCACTTTAGGAGCTTGGCTTTTATTGGCATTGATGTGGGAACAGTAGAGAAGTTTTGGCAGAATATGACATGCTATAATGTACTGTAAACAGATCACACTGACCGCTCTACAGAGAATAGGAAAGAGGCAAGCATATCGGAAGCTATTGGAATAATCTGGAAGAGAAGGTGATGGATTGGACCAGGGTGGTACCAGCGATGATACAAAAAAGAACAAAAAATTGAAGTCTATGTCTATTTCATAGATAGATCTGATGGGACTTTTTGACAGACAGGATCTGGGTTATAAAAGGCAAGCCACATTGTCTCCCAGGTTTTTAATCCTGAGAAATTACAAGCATAGTTTCCATTTATCAAAAAAGGAAGACCAGTGGATGGAAAATGTTTTGGCCCCACTGAAAATGTAAATTGTAAGCAAGGACACACCTCACACAGATTAGAAAAACATGGACCAAAAAATGGGCAGTAGAAGGTATACCATCTATGTACAGCCATATTTATGGCAATCTTGCAGTTAAGCCAAGGATATTGTTTTGGAGATTAAGAGTTATTAAAATCATCTCTCTTTCCTCCCTCCCTTCCTATTTTATCTTCCTCCGTTTCCTTCCTTTCCCTGAATAGGAGACGATCTTTAAATTTTTCTCAGTACTTTGTACTTAGATACTTTGAATTCATTGCAAAATCGAGTATGATTTTTCATCTGCAGTAAAATTTGTCACTTGAACCAAACAGAAGCTATTATAAAAGGATAGGATGCTTAAGAACCCACTTGGATTTTCTTCTTTGTTCTCCTCTACCCAGAGTGCATGAAACACTGTGAAGGGCCCCATCTCTCTCTTCTTGTGTCTTTCCACTCATCTAACACCTACTTCATGTGATCTTTTAGAGCATCACAGAGAGCACCTTAAAATGTGTAAAGTATATTGATTCCAGTTCTTCATAAACAATGTGCTTAGAGGTAAGTTATTCTTGAGCTTCTGTTTTTTTTTTTTTTCATTCAATGTTTCACTGAAATAATTTCAAAATATCTCAGTATGATTTCTTTTCATGTTAGTATATAAAGTTAATTTTCCTTGTGATTCTCTCATTAGAAATATTTCTAAAAGCTAACGCTGCAAGTCACAAAAGCATAATTTAAAAATGAAAAATCATCCCTTGAAAACTCAAAAACAGCTTATCATCAAGGTAGAAAAGAAATTATATAATTTGATACAGTTTTTAGAAAAATGTGTATTTTTGCTGGTTATATCTTTTAGAGGAAAGAAGCAACCTTAGAAACAAATGCAAAATGCTTTGTAAAAATATATTAGTTAAAAAGTAATATAAAAAGCGAATATTGCCACTAGACTGATAGTACCATTTTACAAGTTAATAAAAGTGTGTAGTAAAAGAAATCCTGAGTCATACAGTCCATTATTTTTGTGAAATAAATTTAGATTCCTAATAGCTTTTAGAAATTTGAATTTACAATGATCATATTGCTATATATTTTAATTTATATGGGATTTTCCCTCTATCGTCCTCTCTTTATACCACTTTTTCTTTCTTCAGATAGAATGCTTTATCTTTGACTTAAACACTTGACATGAATAAGTGAAATGGTTCTATGATAAATATATCTGAGTATCAACAAATACTTTTTTTAATTAAAAAGGGTTAAATTGATTAGTAAAACAGAGGGTCAGAGTACATGTAAGGATGTTGCACATCAGATATAATTGATATAAATTTAGTTACCAAAAGATTGCTTTCAGTTGGGACACAGTCTCAATATCAAATCAGACAGTTAAATAGATTTCAGTCCCTCTCCCATCACCATGCTAGAACTGGAACACAAAGCTCTTCAATTAGCAGGAATCAGAGCAGATGTTTACTACTCTGCAGTCTGGAAGTGGAGCCATTCCTAAGATAATAAAGAGCTGCTTTGGGGATGTTAGATAGGAGAAACACAATTTAGAAAGATCTTAAATACAGCAGATAATGACTATCACAGGTTCAGCCCTGGAAGAAAGGCATGGCAATGCACTCCAGTATTCTTGCCTGTAGAATTTCATGGGCAGAGGCCCTTGGCAAGGCTACAGTCCATAGGATCACAGAGTTGGATGTGACTGAAGAGAGGAGCACATGCATCACAGATTCAGCTACTTGTAAGTAATGGCAAGGGACTAGAACATGTCGAGTTCTGATTTATGTGTTGCCTAGTGAACTGCATTCAAATAACTAAAATTGCAATGTACAATTTTATGGAATACCATCATTAAATATGTTGACAGTGATACATGCAAGTTAGAAATTGGAATGCTGAACAAGGATAGCACCAAGAGGTCACTCTATACACTTTGCAGAGATAAAAAGAAACCGATCTTATACTTCAGTGACTCGAATGACTCTCTCTGTGTGTGTGTATATATATACATAGTGTGTTAATTGCTCAGTCATGTCTGACTCTTTGCAACCCCATGGACTGTAGCTTGCCAGGCTCCTCTGTTTATGGAACTCTCCAGGCAAGAATGTGGAGTGGGTTGCCATTCCTCTCTCGAGGGGGTCTTCCCAACCCAGGGATCAAACTCATGTCTCCCAAATTGCAGGCAGATTCTACACTGTCTGAGCCACCAGGGAAGTATATATATATATATATCATCCTATATATATCAAGCCTATATATATATACCATCTTATCCTTGGAGAAAGGATGAGAAATGGAAAAACAACTTAGCAGTGAATTTCTTGTTTACCCTCTGCATCTATTTCCTTGGGGTTCTCCAGGCAGCAACACTCTGGCCATATTTTGTATTTTTAGGCCAATAGTTTGGCCATCTGATTCAAAGAGCTGACTAAGTGGAAAAGATTCTGAATCTGGGAAAGATTGAAGGCAAAAGGCGAAGGGGGTGGCAGAGGATGAGTGGTTAGATAGCATCACTGATTCAATGGACATGAATTTAAGCAAACTCAGGGAGATAGTGGAGGAAAGAGGAGCCCGGCATGCTGCAACTCATGGGATCTCAGAGTCAAACATAGACACTGAACAACAGCAACAACAAATACATCCCCTGAAACTTATTTTCAGAGCTTGGGCATAATTAAGCTTATTTCCTTACAAAAAATAAAGAAAAATGGGAAAAAAATGTCAAATCTATTAGAGACTCTCGGCACAGTGGAGTAGAGTGGATGTGGTAAGTTTTAATTGGCAGATCATAGGATTGGGCCACTATGTGTCCCAGGACAGAAACCCGCGTTTTATCTCCAGTGGCCCTGTAAGTAGTGTAATAAACGTGGAGATTTCCATCCTTCTCTTGTAGGGAGAGGTAAAGTATCGTAGAGCTGAGTCAGCCTGCCTTCCAGAAATGTGCATTGGTGAGAGGCAAGTACCATGGAGCAGAAGCTGCAGGATGGGCATCCTCAAGGGATGCGTGGCTGATTTTCCAGAGGTGAGAATCTCAGCAACATTTCACTGGGGATCCTGGTCATTAGAGGATTGCTGAACTTCCCTGGGAGCAACCAGTGAACATTCCCTGTGCTGAGAGAATAGTTTGTGAATTTCTTCGGCAGAGGAAGCAGCAAGGATAGGCATCTGCTATTGTAAAAGAGGTAGGGAGATGCCGGCAGGAGTTAGCAAAGAGGGTATCAGAAAGCTAAGTACTTGAGGATGAAGGAGAGTGTTTTGAGAAGAAATGGTGAAGGAGAGAGGAGCTACAAAACCAAGAGGTACAAAAATAGGGCTAAATAAACAAGAAGGTGGGAATGGCCAGAGGTGGAGGAGGAGAGAGAGACGATTTCAACAGAAAGACTTAAGTGACCTTGAAGGGACATATTTAAGTATCTCTCCAACCTCTAAGCCCATCAGTGAGAATGGGGCTTCAGTGCCAGGTGCAATCAGTTTTAGACAGCAAAGAAAGTAGATTTTTTTTTTTTTTTCCGGAGGGGGGCACATTTGAGTTGTGATATGTAGACTTTTGACAAACCACTCCATGTAGCAAGTTATCTTCTGGAAAATTGAAGCCAATTGAAAAATAATTTCTGACATAATCTTATCTTTCATAAGACTAACAGTTGCCAGTAGCCCTACTTACTCAGTTCAAGGATAGTTTAGTGTTTTATTCAGAAGAAGCTCCTTCAGCCTTTGCTCCTTAACTGCATTCTGTGTCAACAGCTGTCATTTCAGTTTTTGGCAGCAGAGCCGTTATAGAAAATTGACCTTCAATGAGTCATATTACCTCATCCAGGTAGATTATGAGAAGTGATGTTACTTTTCAGAGTGAACACTTACATCCAAAGGGAACATACATTTCTTCCATCATAAGAAAGAGCATTGGATTNATGTAGCAAGTTATCTTCTGGAAAATTGAAGCCAATTGAAAAATAATTTCTGACATAATCTTATCTTTCATAAGACTAACAGTTGCCAGTAGCCCTACTTACTCAGTTCAAGGATAGTTTAGTGTTTTATTCAGAAGAAGCTCCTTCAGCCTTTGCTCCTTAACTGCATTCTGTGTCAACAGCTGTCATTTCAGTTTTTGGCAGCAGAGCCGTTATAGAAAATTGACCTTCAATGAGTCATATTACCTCATCCAGGTAGATTATGAGAAGTGATGTTACTTTTCAGAGTGAACACTTACATCCAAAGGGAACATACATTTCTTCCATCATAAGAAAGAGCATTGGATTTTCCTATAGAGTTACTTCTCATACTGTTAGTTAAATCACTGTTTCTCTCTGGTAGACATTGTGCTACTTATGTTATACTATATGTTAAATGTGCTTTCAGACACTTCCAAAGATCTGATATCATTAAAGCTATCATACTTACAAATTTTAATTTAACATGTTTTTCCTTGCTCAAAATTTATCCAAAAATTTGCCATTTTTTTTCTCTGAATTTGTCAGAGTTAAAGGAGATATCAAAATTAGGAAGGGGAAGAATTTCTAAAATGAACTCAGATAGTGATATAAAATAATGATTTTTTTTCAAGATATGATTCATCTACTGGACAGATAAAGTAGACATCATGATCTTCAAATTGCCTTAAATAGGATCCTAGGGCCTTAGTTCTAGTATTTTCACAGTAATAAAAAAAGAAACCTATGAATTATATTTATAGTTTCAGCTAAATATAAGGCAAGTGTGACAGGTAAATTCTTCTTATTTCAATAAATTAGCAGCAGTGTTAGAATGTTGTGTAATCATTATGCTAGAATCACCTTTTATGTTAGTTGACTTCAAAATATTCAGCTGGAGGATGCGCTGTCTGTGTATCAGCAGAAGCACCAAATAAGAGGTCAATAGCTGTGGAGTAAGGCCAGCTCTTTGCACGTAGGTGAAATGAAAATGAGGGAAGAGAACAATTGCCTAATCTTTCAAAACCATTAATAATATGTGAAAGTGAGTTCATCCTCTACAATACTATGTAAACACTGTGAAAACAAACTGATCCAGTTAATTTGGTCAATGCTAGCATGCCCTAACAAAATTACTTCAAATTATGCTATGCTTGCCTGTGCGTGTGTCTACTGGCAGAATTCTCTAAGGTTATTGCTTTTGGTTATTGTATCCTGAGGCTTCTTTATATCTGACACATTATAAGGGAGGTTTTCTTCCACCAGCCACTATGCCAGGTCTTCAGTTAGTTGAAGCCAGGAGGCTTTTTATTAAAAGCAAGTAAACAATAGCTCACTTGAATTTAGGCATAAATACTGTATATTTGGAGTGAAAAATTGTGAACAACTTTAAATTAGGTATCATGTATCAATGGATTATTTTTGCATGGACAACGCAGCCTTTGTAAACATCCTTACAACTTCCAGTTAGCCTAAGAGAAGATAGCGTTCCCTTGGTAGCTCTCTCTAGGGGCAGCTGTCCCAAGCTATTCCGACTGCCTTCCCTATGTTGCCTACCTGAGGTACACCCAGGCAGTCAAGGACACATAGGCTGTAGAAGGGTTACATGTCCCTTACTCTTCCACCAACAGTGTGAACCATATTCTGACTAAGTTGGTGAAAAACTGGACCATTTATCCAGTTTTTCAGCATAATTTTCTCTGCAGCCTTCTGCTTGACCACTTTTCTTCTACAGCTGGTACATAATGACGTTATTGTTGTTCCTGTTTAGTCTCTAAGTTGCGTCCATCTCTTTTGTGACCCCATGGACTGTAGTTTGCAAGGCTTCTCTGTCCATGAGATTTTCAAGACAAGAATACTGGAGTGGGTTGCCACTTACTTCTCCAAGGGATCTTCCCAGTATAGGGACTGAACCTGCATTGAATTAGCAGGCAGATTCTTTAGCACTAAACCACGAGGGAAGCCCAGATAATGATGTACCACGTATATTACATTCTCTCTATGAAAAAGTCAACCATTTAGAAGATAAAAATGTGTTTGTATCATTTTTATAATTAAAAATTAGATTTTATTTAGACTAACTAAATGTACATGTACACCTGTGTGTGTATGTACAGCATGTACATTTTGCAGAACATGGAAATCAGAGATACTTAAGCTCAAAGATACCTTTGAGTTACTTACTAGTTACTTACTAGCTGTGGAAGATTAGCAGTTCTTCTGGGCTTCAGTTCTTTAGTCTATTAAATAGAGTCGTTCAGTGTGATTATTTTGGAAAGTTGTATCAAATTGTATAATAATGATTATTAATATGTACTGAGCCCTTAGTGGGCTAAGTATTGGGCTATGTGAATTCAAAACTGTCTCATTTTATCTCAAAATAAAACCTATACTTAATATGAAAAAAAGAACGACTTTTAGAAACTTGGAAACTCAACTTTGTGCAAGTACGACCAAATTTTGATCTACTGAACACACAAAAGTAAAATCAGTGGCCATAGAATATTTTAGAATTTCGAATATGTGCCACTGGATATTATCTTGCACATGCTGTTCAATAACGTATTTCAAGTCAGCCAATATTTCTGACAGTTATCTGTCATGAAGTCTGTGACTATACAACAAGATTTGCAAAAGTAGAGCATAGAAAATTGAAAAAAGAAATTCATTTTTATGGTTCAATATTATGAAACCTTGACCAAAATGTCTCAAGAAAGTAAGAAGGGATTTTCAGTTTTAGACTTTCTTTTTCAATCTTGAATCCTGTACAGAGTACTTGATTAAGGAGATAAGGCTACATCTGAAAGGCAGAGAGTCTAGTTAAATAAGAAGTAGATTTCCAGTGTCACTATATCCATTGTAAAAAATACTTTTTAATAATAGATTCTTCTATGGGCCAGATCATTAAGGCTTTATTTTTCAAAATAACTATTCAATCTTCATCACATTTACCAACTACTTTAAACTGAATTTCTAATAATTAACTAACCTCTATTGGGAAAATTAAAAACATATATTTAGCATGATGATATATTAAAGTGATTTTTAGTACCTATAAAGTACGTCAAATGTATTTTCTCTAACAGTCAATTCTAAAATTGGAAAAGTTCATGTTCTCAATATAAACTTGGTATCTGATCAGTTATCAGAATACATTTATTAAGTGGATTTAAAGGAGAATTGGGAGAAATAAAGAGTGATTCAGAAAAGCTTAAAATTTTTCTTTAAAAAATGAATGTAGTCATTCCCTCTTGCACAGAACATTAAGTAATCAGAATTCAAATGTCCTTATAATGAAAGAACGCCCTCATTTTTTTGCTGTTTTCAATGTTTGAATATCTATAATTCCCACTCCTCCCCCCAAATCTAAAAAAGGTTATTTTAAATTTGATCATTTCTTAGAGAAGAATTGCAGACTTCAGCCAGCTTTGTTTCCCTTAAGGGGCTTTATAATCTTTAGCCATTAGATTTAAACATCAAAACACAATGAGTTCAATGTGCCAAACAAGGCAGGATAGCATGATGGTAGTTCTACACCCCAGTGTGTTCACCCAGTGATTGTCTAATGAGTTTGCACTTTACATAAATCAATTATTTTCAGTTAAAGACTCTAGGGTTCCATTGGGAGCTCTCTGCAAGAAGGATCCTACACTCCCATTATCATGGAAGGTGATCTTATTGAAATACTTAATTCGGTTGCCATTGTTGACATTAAGTTCAAATATGAGCGGCTTACACAGACTAATAAGAAAACTTTCAGTTCAGTTTAGTTCAGTCGCTCAGTCGTGTCCGATTCTTTGCGACCCCATGAATCACAGCACACTAATCCTCCCTGTCCATCACCATCACCCTGAGTTCACTCAAACTTACATCCATCGAGTCGGTGATGCTGTCCAGCCATCTCATCCTCTGTAGTCCCCTTCTCCTCCTGCCCCCAATCCCTCCCAGCATGAGTCTTTTCCAATGAGTCAACTCATCACATGAGGTGGCCAAAGTACTCGAGCTTCAGCTTTAGCATCATTCCTTCCAAAGAAATCCCAGGACTGATCTCCTTCAGAATGGACTGGTTGGATCTCCTTGTGGTCCATGGGACTCTCAAGAGTCTTCTCCAACACCACAGTTCAAAAGAATCAATTCTATGGCACTCAGCTTTCTTCATAGTCCAACTCGCACATCCATACATGACTACTGGAAAAACCATAGGCTTGACTAGATGGACCTTAGTCAGCAAAGTAATGTCTATGCTTTTGAATATGCTATCTAGGTTGCTCATAACTTTCCTTCAAAGGAGTAAGCATCTTTTAATTTCATGGCTGCAGTCACCATCTGCAGTGATTTTGGAGCCCAGAAAAATAAAGTCTGACACTGTTTCCACTGTTTCCCCCTCTATTTTCTATGAAATGATGGGATCGGATGCCATCATCTTCGTTTTCTGAATGTTGAGCTTTAAAACAAC
>SJYA01002209.1:630375-686132 GCA_006410615.1 Neotragus moschatus | reverse complement strand
CCCCTCTATTTTCTATGAAATGATGGGATCGGATGCCATCATCTTCGTTTTCTGAATGTTGAGCTTTAAAACAACTTTTTCACTCTCCTCTTTTACTTTCATCAAGAGACTTTTAGTTCCTCTTCACTTTCTGCCATAAGGGTGGTATCATCTGCATAGCTGAGGTTATTGATATTTCTCCCTGCAACCTTGATACCAGCTTGTGCTTCTTCCAGTCCAGCGTTTCTCATGATGTACTCTGCATAGAAGTTAAATGAGCAGGGTGACAATATACAGCCTTGACATACTCCTTTTCCTATTTGGAACCAGTTTATTGTTCCATGTTCAGTTCTAACTATTGCTTCCTGACCTCCATACAGATTTCTCAAGAGGCAGGTCAGGTGGTCTGGTATTCCCATCTCTTTCAGATTTTTACACAGTTTATTGTGATCCACACAGTCAAAGGCTTTGGCATAGTCAATAAAGCAGAAATAGATGTTTTTCTGAAACTCTTGCTTTTTCGGTGAGCCAGCAGATGTTGGCAATTTGATCTTTGGTTCCTCTACCTTTTCTAAAACCAGCTTGAACATCTGGAAGTTCATGGTTTACGTATTGCTGAAACCTGGCTTGGAGAATTTTAAGCATTATTTTACTAGCATGTGAGGTGAGTGCAATTATGCGGTAGTTTGAGCATTCTTTGGCATTGCCTTACTTTGGGATTGGAATGAAAACTGACCTTTTCCAGTCCTGTGGCCACTGTCTAGTTTTCCAAATTTGCTGGCATATTGAGTGCAGCACTTTCACAGCATCATCTTTCAGGATTTGAAACAGCTGAACTAGAATTCCATCACCTCCACTAGCTTTGTTCATAGTGATGCTTTCTGAGGCCCACTTGACTTCACATTCCAGGATGTCTGGCTCTAGGTGATTGATCACACCATCATGATTATCCAGGTCATGAAGATCTTTTTTGTACAGTTCCTCTGTGTATTCTTGTCACCTCTTCTTAATATCTTCTGCTTCTCTTAGACCCATAGAATTTCTATCCTTTATTGAGCCCATCTTTGCATGAAATATTCCCTTGATATCTCTAATTTTCCTAAAGAGATCGCTAGTCTTTCCCATTCTGCTGTTTTCCTCTATTTCTTTGCACTGATCGCTGAGGAAGGCTTTCCTATCTCTTCTTGCTATTCCTTGGAACTCTGCATTCAGATGCTTATATCTTTCCTTTTCTCCTTTGCTTTTCACTTNCTTGATATCTCTAATTTTCCTAAAGAGATCGCTAGTCTTTCCCATTCTGCTGTTTTCCTCTATTTCTTTGCACTGATCGCTGAGGAAGGCTTTCCTATCTCTTCTTGCTATTCCTTGGAACTCTGCATTCAGATGCTTATATCTTTCCTTTTCTCCTTTGCTTTTCACTTATCTTCATTTCACAGCTATTTGTAAGGCTTCCCTAGACAGCCATTTTGCTTTTTTTGCATTTCTTTTCCATGGGGATGGTCTTGATCCCTGTCTCTTGTACAGTGTCACAAACCTCAGTCCATAGTTCATCAGGCACTGTATCTATCAGATCTAGTCCCTTAAATATATTTCTCACTTCCACTGTATAATCATAAAGGATTTGATTTAGGTCATACCTGAATGGTACTGCAGCCATGAAATTAAAACACACTTGCTCCTTGGGAAAAAAGTATTACCAATCTAGACAGCATATTAAAAATCAGAGACATAATATTGCTGACCAACATCCATATAGTCAAAGCAAAGCTAGTGGAGGTGATGGAATTCCATTTGAGCTATTCTAAATCCTGAAAGATGATGCTGTGAAAATGCTGCACTCAATATGCCAGCAAATGTGGAAAACTCAGCAGTNTGTTTTCTCTTTCTCTTTCTGTTGCTAAGTCGTTTCAGTCGTGTCCGACTCTGTGCAACCCCGTGGACGGCAACCCACCAGGCTCCCTTGTCCCTGGGATTCTCCAGACAAGAACACTGAAGTGGGTTGCCATTTCCTTCTCCAATGCATGAAAGTGACAAGGGAAAGTGAAGTTGCTCAGTCGTGTCCAACTCTTAGCGACCCCATGGACTGCAGCCCACCAGGCTCCTCCATCCATGGGATATTCTGGGCAAGAGTACTGGAGTGGGGTGCCATTGCCGTCTGTCAACATACATTTTGGAACATGTCTTTTTTTTTTTTCATTTCAATTTTTTTTCTCTCCACCCTTCTAGCAATAGTTTGTTCCAATTTTCAGTTTGCCAACAACTGCAGAACCAGCCTTGTGGATGGTCCCGAGATGACAGCATCAGCCAGCTGGAGCCCCTTCTGTTAAGTCTGGGTCTCTGGTCCCAGGGGGTCCCTTTCCCAACCTTTACACATCAGAAATTCTCACATTTCTCTTTGGTCATTGCTTCCCATTTTTTCTAGGTGTATGATATTTCTGTGTTTCATTTTTGCCTTTTTAATTATTCTACATCTAGTCAATGATTCTTATTTTTATTTATTTATTGTCACACTTGTGGAATCTTAGTTCCTCCACCAGGGATCAAACCCATGGCCCCAGCATAAGGGCAGAGTTTTAACCAATGGACATTTAGGAAAGTCCTAGGTCAAAAATTCTTTGTTAACATATATTAAATCATTATTGAATAATAAAAATAACTGGAGTTGTTTTTCCTTTCTGAAACTTTACTCATTGAGGAAAAATGTTGACATTTGTTTTGATATTTTAAGAAAATTTTTCTTACACTAAAATTTTTTTTGTTATCTATTTCTAGAAAATTAAAAAAATAGGATGCCTGTTTCCATTTTTACCCCAGCAACCTAAAAAAAATGAACCAAATACAAGAAGGACTTTCATATATTGTATAAATAAATATTTATAATTATACTGAATATCTTTTTCAACTGAAGCTTTTGTCAAAGAGGAAGTTTATGAACCCCAAAATAGAGAAAACAGTTTGATTTTCGTGCCAATGTGAGTTTGCCAATGTCTTGATTATCATGAGTAAGTTTAACCAATTATCACATAGCTGAATGTCTCCAATGTATTACCAATGTATTATCTAGTGTATTTAAATTGGATGTTAGTCATTCTGGACTTTTGCAACTTGTATTTTTTAAAATTAATTTGTGAAAAGATAAGTGAAAGTGTTAGTCACTTAGTCTTGTCCGATTCTTTGTGAACCTATGGACTGTAGCCTGCCAAGTTCCTCTGTTCATGACATTCTCTTTTCCAGGCAAGAATACTGGTGTGGGTTGCCATTCTCTTCTCCAGGGGATATCCCCAAACCAAGGATCAAAACTAGATCCACTGCATTAAAACAGATTGTTTACCATCTGAGCAAGCAAGATATGATTTTTTTTTAATCATATAATTCAAAACAGTTTAAAGACCTCTTGTGAAATTATTGTATTGACTCCTGATTTTTCTGCATGAGTTGTGCTAATTAAATTAAAGTCTTTCAAGCATATGTTATAATTTAGTGCAATGGCATATAAAATTTTATGTAAGAATGTATGTTTGTAATACTCTCATAGGATCCACAGTATCACTGAAATTAAACTGATAATGCTAAAAAAAAGCTGTTTACCTTCAAGATCCCTGTGGCCCTTTAAAAGATCAATCAACTTGGCACTTTTGAAAATTTAAATTAAATTGATGATGTCTCATTACACTCTCTTTGATGATTATGATTGCGTAGAAGCAGAATATAAATCTTAAGGAAACTAGCTCTGAAAGGCTAACTAATAGAAAACATGATAGATGCAGAATGTAGATGCTGTGACTTTTGTTCACTACTGATAGGGTAATTAATCATTTCAATTTTTTCTTTATTGGGATCTGAAGTATACCTTATGAACTGAAAAAGTATTAAAAATAAGATCAAAAGAAATTCAGTGGAATTCTAAATATTAAAAGTGTACATTCACTTATGATTACTATTCAAATAATAATTTCAGAATAAGTTCAGAAGTATTTAATTTTTAGTAAACTATAGGTGTATATCCACATTATTTATACACCAGAGTATAAATCCAGAGTATAAATGATGATTTTAAAGCAGATTTTTTTTACAATGTTCACCAGTTTTAACTGTGCAGTTCAAAGGTATTTAAAGTATTAATATTGTTGTATAACCATCACCACCACCCATCTCCAAAATACTTTTCTTCTTATAAAACTGAAACTCTATATCCATAAACAAGTAAATCCCCATCTCTCTTTCCCCAGCCCCTGGCAAGTGCCATTATATTTGTTGTCTACTTTAAATACTTCATGTAAGTAATCTCATATAGGATTTGTCTTTTCATGACTGGCTTATTTCACTTAGTACAATGTCCTAAAGGTTCATTCATACTGGGTGTAAATGTCAGAATTTCACTCATTGTTCAGGCTGAATAGTACCCCATTGTGTGTATATACTGCATTTTGTAAAACTGTATTTTTTAAAACAAAAACAGTTATCAACCAAAATTACAGCTTAAATAGTTAATGATTTATATATTTATCACTGAATGATCATTTCCCTTTAAAACTGTACATACAGTTTGAAGGAGAAAAATTAATCACTTTAGTTATTGCAAAAAAAAGTTTCTAAAGGTCAATATTCATTATTGATTTTAAAATCTTAGTTAATTCAAATTAGAATGATATTTTGTTTACCTATGGTGTCAAATTCTGTGTATTAATCAGTAGTAAAGGGATTGCAATATTAGAATTTGAAGTCTTAGCAAAGAAAAAAATACCATAAAATTATGAAGTAAAATTGAATGGAGAAGGCAAAACAATCATTTGTATCTAGCATTTATTTTGCATATTCTGGCAATAACTAGATAAAATTGTATTTAAATAGAATCATATTTAGAGTTGTAACAACAAACAATAATGTATTAATTTATTTTAAATGAATTTATTTAAACTGGAGATAATTACTTTATGATGTTGTGATGGATTTTGCCATACATCAACATGAATTGGCCATGTGTCCCCCCATCCTGAGCCCCACTCTCACCCCCTGCTCACCCTATCCTTCTGCGTTGTCCCAGAGCACCAGCTTTGGGTGCCCTGCTTCATGTATGGAACTTGCTCTGGTCATTTATTTTACATATGGTAATGTAAATGTTTCAATGTTATTCTCTCAAATCATCCCACACTTGCCTTCTCCTATTGAGTCCAAAAGTCTGTTCTTTACATCTGTGTCTCCTTTGCTGCCCTACATGTAAAATCATTACTGACTTTCTAAATTCCATATATATGTGTTAATATATAGTATTTGTATTTTTCTTTCTGACTCATTCACTCTGTATTATAGGCTCCAGTTTCATCCACCTCATTAGAACTGACTCAAATGTGTTCCTTTTTATAGCTGAGTAATATTCCATTGTGCATATATACCACAACTTCCTTACCATTAATCTGCTGATGGACAGTGGCTTCCATATGCTAGCTATTGTAAACAGTGCTGCAATGAACATTTGGATACACGTGTCTCTTTCAGTTCTGGTTTCCTTGGTGTGTATGCCCAGCAGTGGGATTGCTGGGTCATATGGCAATTCTATTTCCAGTTTTTAAGGAGTCTCCACACTTTTCTCCACTGGTTGTACCAGTTTGCATTCCCACCAACAATGTAAGAGGCTTCCTTCTCCACATCCTCTCTCCATTTACTGTTTGTAGACTTTCATGCATTGGAGAAGGAAATGGCAACCCACTCCAGTGTTCTTGCCTGAGAATCCCAGGGACGGGGGAGCCTGGTGGGCTGCTGTCTATGGGGTCGCACAGAGTTGGAAACGACTGAAGCAACTTATCATCATCAGCAGCAGACTTTTTGATGATGGCCACTCTGACCAGCATGAGATTATACTTCATTGTGGTTTTGATTTGCATTTCTCTAATAATGAGTGATGTTGAGCATCTTTTCCTGCATGTTAAATAGAATCATCAGATGTTTTTGTAAATAAAGTTTTACTAGAACCTAACTATAACCATTCCTCCAGTCAAATTTGGGAACTCTTGCATTCCTACTGAGGAGATGAATAATTGTGACAGAGACTGTAATGTTTGACAAAACCTAAAATATTTACTATATGGCCTTTACAGAAAAGTTTCCCAACCCTTGTCCCAGAAGATGGATTCTATCAAGACCATAGGTCAGGTTTCCAAAAAAAAGTTCTGTTGGCCATTCTCTCTCCAGTGACATCTGAATCTAACCTCTGTGAGGGACAGCTTCATCCTCATGAGTCTAGATCAGATCCTAGGGTTGGTAACTGCTCTTTCTATATTCTCCAGAGTTCCATGTACCGCTTACTAGCCAATCCCTCATGACTCCAATTCCATGTTACAATTAATCATTCCTTATATTAAATTTTCCCTGTTCAAATAATCTATAATGTCTTTTTCTTCACTGGACTTTGGTATACAGTGGCTATTATTTTTTCCTCTTTTATCTTTAATCTATGTGTCTTATCTAAGATGCTTTTTCCTATAGACAACATAGTTTATTTCTTTTCAAAATTTTTTAAAGTCTATTCACCTATGCCTTTTAAAAATTAATTTATTTATTTTAACTGGAAGCTAATTACTTTACAATATTGTAGTGTTTTTCTTGCCACACATTGACATGAATCAGCCATGAGTGTACGTGTGCTATCTCTGCATTTAAGTGAGATATTTGGTCATTTATTTTTAGTGAAAACTATTAGTTGGGTTGGATTTAGGTCTATTTTGGTCTTTGCTTTCTCTTTTCTCCAAGTTCTTGTTCCTTTCTTGTTTCTACTGTTTTTCTGTCTTCTTTTGGATTACTTGAAATTTTTTATGATTCTGTTTGCATTATTAATGTTTAATGCAATAATTACTTAATATATATTGACCAATTTTCTAATTGCTTGTGATAGGAAGAGATGTCTAGTTCCTATTACCATATCAAAGTTAGAAGTTCAATCCAAAATTATTCTTTTACATGATATTATTTTCTGGATTTGCATAGAATTAGTTCAGCTTCATAAAAAAGAATAAATGCTCAAAACAAGAAACAGTGATCAATGAATGAATAAATGACAGATTTATAGAAAAATGTTGGATACTAGGTTGCCTTAAAATTGATAAGAATATGTGAGAACCTAAGACAACAGATAAGGTTTGCATTAATGAAGAATCAGACTAATGTATAATTGTATTTAATTGGAAATGGAATCCACAACAAGATGACAGTATTTATAAGAACTTAACAGGTGATAAAAACATCAGTCTATTAATGATAAAGAATAGATTACTTATTGTTGGTACAAATGTTTATAGAAATTAAGTAAAATGAAATTAGACTTCTCTCTCTAACTTAAGGGTAAATTTCAAATGCCATAAAGGCTTACTTTCTTTAAAATTACAGAAAATCTTTCAAAAAATATAATACCTAACATAAACTAGAAGCTGGATGAATTTTGCTAACTCTGTTAGTTTAGATAGTCTATATTTTCTACTAGAACTATCCATAAATCTTAGTGGATTATAAAAATCAAGACCTATATCTCATCCTGGCTTGTCAGGCTCTCTGCCACATTTCACCACTCTGACACCGGAGCTTATGTAAAAATCACCAGCTAGCTCAAAAAACTCTAGTTGAAGTGGGACTTGGCTTTTCTGCTCACATTTCACTGGCCAAAGCAAGCATTAATACCTAAGTCTAAAAGAAAAAAAAAGCAAAGTCCTAATATATATCAAGAAAGGAATTGGACGTATTTGTTCAATGCTTCTAATGACTATCTCAGAAACAAACTTGGAAACCCAAATTTATGAAAGAAAATAAATATATTATTGACTAGAAATTACACACACACATATTTGTGTTACCATTCATAATCTTAACAAATTCAGTACACAACTGAAGGATATAAAAAAGTATGAAACAGATAATTTATTATTATTACCTTTAATGTTTAAAAATAATAAGTACCCAAAGCCATCTATAGATTCAATGAAATCCTTAAAAAATTATGTGTCATTTTTCACAGAACTAGAACAAATAATTTTATAATTTGTAAAGGAAAACAAGAGACCTCAAATATCCAAAGCAATCTTGAAGAAAAACAGAGCTAGAGGAATCATGTTCCCTGACTTCAAACTATACAACAAAGCTACTGTCATCAAGACAGCATGACACTGACACAAAAACAGAAATATAGAACAGTAGAACAAAATAGAAAGCCCAGAGGTAAATCCATGCACTTATAGATGACCTATTCTATGGCAAAGGAGGCAAGGGAGAAAAGATAGTTTCTTCAATAATTGATGCTGGGAAAACTGGGCAACTAGATGTAAAAGAATGAAATTAGAACTCTCCTTAACATCATACACGAAAAAACAAACTCAAAATGGATTAAAGATCTCAATGATAAGGCTGGACGCTGTAAAACTGTTGGAAGAAAACATAGGCAGAACACTATGACATAATCGCAGCAAGGTCTTTTTCTGATCCAACTCTTAGAGTAATGAGAATAAAAACAAGCATGCAAGAAAACCAAATGGGAGCTGCTGCTGATGCTGCTAAGTCGCTTCGCTCATGTCCAACTCTGTGCAACCCCATAGACAGCAGCCCACCAGGCTGGGTCATCCCTGGGATTCTCCAGGCAAGAACACTGGACTGGGCTCCCATTTCCTTCTCCAATGCATGAAAATGAAAAGTGAAAGTGAAGTCGCTCAGTCGTGTTCAAATCTTCATGACTGCATGGACTGCAGCCTACCAGGCTCCTCTGTCCATGGGATTTTCCAGGCAAGAGTACTGTGAGTTGCCATTTCCTTCTCCAAAATGGGAGCTACTTAAATGTAAACGATTTTGCACAGAAAAGGAAACCATAAACAATAAGAAAAGACAATTCTCAGAATAGGAGAAAATACTTGCAATCAGAGCAATGGACAAGGGATTAATATACAAAATATATAAACTATTCATGAAACTCAACATAAAAAAAAAAAGAAAAAATTAATAAATGGTTGGAAGACCTAAATAGAAATTTCTCCAAAAATGATATGCAGATGACTAAGAGGAACATGAAAAGATGCTCAGCTTCACTAATTATTAGAGAAATGCATGTCAAAAGTATAATGAGTTGTCCCTTCACACTGGTCAGACTGGCCATCATAAAAAAAAATCTACAAACAATGAATGCTGGAGAGGATGTAGAAAAAGAGAACTCTCTTAGGCTGTTGTTGGGGATATGAATTGGTCCAGCCATTATGGAAAACAGTGTGGATATTGCCTCAAACTAAAAATAGAACTATCATATGACCTGGCAATTCCACTCCTGGGCATATATCCAGAGAAAACCATACTTCCAAAAGATACATGCACCTTAACATTTATTGGAGAACTATTTACAATAACCAGGACATGGAAGCAACCTAAACAGCCATTGACAGAGGAATCAATAAAGAATATGTGGCACAAATACACAATGGAATATCATTCGCTCATAAAAAAGAACAAAATTGTGCAATTTGCAGAGTTGTGGATGGACTCAGAGACTGTCATACAGAGTAAGGTCAGAAAGAGAAAAACATATCATAAATTAGCGCATAATGTGGAATCTAGAAAAATGGTACAGATGAACCTATTTGCAAAGTAGAAATAGAAACACAGATGTAGAGAATCAATGTATGACACCAAGTGGGGAAAGAAAGCGGATGGGATGAATTGGAACATAGGACCGACATATATACAATAGGGTGTATAAAATAGATAACTAATGAGAACCTACTCTATAGCACAGAGAATTCTACTGAATGCTCTGTGGTGACCTAAATGGGAAGGAAAACCAAAAAAGAGGTGATACATGTATATGCATAGCTGATTCACTTTGCTATACAGCAGAAACTGATACAACATTGTAAAGCAACTACACTGCAATAAAAATTTAAAAAACTACGACAAAAAATACAAATGTTCACAGTCCCATTAAAATTAGACTAAAGGTGATAAGCAGAATCTACAGTGACGTAACACAAACATTCGATAAATAAATGTAAATTAACTCAAATTTACCCTCATAAGACAATGAATACTAAATTAATGAGGTGCATTATTCCATCTGGATAAGACAAATAAATAAAAAGACTGTATCTGGTGGCAACATGAATAAAAAAATTTCTGACAGAAGAGTGAAATATTACCACTTTATTAGGAAGAAACATCTATTAAAATTAATTATAACATATTACATGTAAAGGATGAATACTACTCCCAGAAACTTATGCCACAGAACTTAAAGCACTGATTTAAAAAGGCCTGTCACTATGAACTGAATTTTGTCTCTTCAAAATTCATGTTGACATTCTATTTCCAGTACTGTAGAATGTGATTATATTTGGAGATACCTTGAATATTAATTGGATGGCATCACCAACTCAATGGACATGGGTTTGGGTGGACTCTGGGAGTTGTTGATGGACAGGGAGGCCTGGCATGCTGTGGTTCATGGGGTCACAAAGAGTCAGACACGACTGAGTGACTGAACTGAACTGAACTGAACTGAACTGGATATTAATTAACTTTATAGGGTAGTTAAGGTTAAGAGAGGACTTAAAGGTGAACCACTATTCCAGTATAACTAGTGTTTTTATAAGAAAGCACTTCCCTGGTAACTCAGATGGTAAAGAAACTGCCTGCAAGGCAGGAGACCTGGGTTCGATCCTTGGGTTGGGAAGATTCCCTGGAGAAGCAAATGGCAACGCACTCCAGTGTTCTTGCCTGGAGAATCCCATGGACAGAGGACTGGGGGGCTACAGTCCATGGGGTCTCAAAGAATCAGACACAACTGAGTGACTAACACTCAATTTTTCATTTTAGAAAAATAAGAGACACAGGAATTTCCACACAGAAGAAGCCCATGGAATGACAGCAAGAAGGCAGCCATCTGTAAACCAGGGAGAGAGGCCTCAGAAGAAGCCAAACACTCAGACACTTTGATCTTGGACTTTAACCTACAGGACTATGAGAAATAAATGTCTACTGTTTAAATCACTCAGTGTGTGTATTTTCTTATGGTAGCCTTAGCAGACAATCACACCTATGTACATTTATAAAGATTTTATTGTAGGAGTGTCCATATTTGTACAAAAAATGAAAAGAAACAAGAACACACATATACAAAGAAATACTTGAAAATATTCTGGTGTATTCATATCTGAAATATGATACAGACCTTACAAAGAATAATTATACATATAGATAAATGACATGGTTAGAGTTAAATCAAGCATTTTTGAATGAGAAAACACAGAAAAAAGTTATTATAACCTGATCTGATTGGGTTTTTGTAAGATTTTGTGAAAACAAACTCTATATTAAAATGATATTTTATATAAATAATCTGTTTTTTGTGTATCTGTTTGTTTTTTATAATATAGTTTAAGCTATTAAAAAATAAATTGAATTATATATATATAGTATTATTTTAAAGTATAGTTTGTTTTCAAAAAGCTTACAAAACTCAGACATTGTAACTTTTTCATATCGCTATATGTATTTGATTGCTGGTTCTTCTGAGAAGTTTTTCTGTATTCCACAACCGTGGTTCAGATTCTGTAATTGTGTACACATCTCCACGGAATGACTCATACTAAATGAGTTGTGCAATTTTTAAATGCACACTATAATAATGAGGGAAATTAAGAGACTTAAATTTTTTTTCTATGAATATTCTTCAAACTTGCTTTGAAAATACTGCTATGTTGTTTTGTTGTTCAGTCACTCAGTCTTGTTGGACTCTCTGTGACTTCATGGGCTGCAGCCCACCAGGATTTCCTGTCCTGCACCATCTCCTGGAACTTGCTCAAACTCATGTCCAGCAAGTCAGTGATGCCATCCAACCAACTTATCCTCTTCTCAACCGTCTGCCATCCCCTTCTCTCAGCTTCAGGGTCTTTTCCATTAACTTGGCCCTTTGCATTAAGTGGTCACAGTATTGGAGTTTCAGCTTTAGTGTCCTCCAGTGAATATTGGTCCTATTCATTGGAGGACCTTTAGTCCCTCCAATGAATATTCAGGATTGTTTTCCTTTAAGATTGACTGGTTTGATCTCCTTGCAGTCCAAGGGACTCTCAAGAATCTTCTCCAACACCAGAATTCAAAAGCATCAATTCTTCTGTGCTCATTCTTTATGGTCCAACTCTCACATCTATACATAATTACTGAAAAAACCATAGCTTTGATTATGTGGGCATTTGTTGGCAAAGTAATGTCTCTGCTCTTTAATATGCTGTCTAGGTTGGTCATAGATTTTCTTCAAAGGAGCAGGCGTCTTTTAATTTAATGGCTGCAGTCACTATCTGCAGTGATTTTGGAGCTCAAGAAAATTAAGTCCTATCACCATTTCCTTTTTCTCCCCAGCTATTTGCCATGAAGAGATGGGACCAGATGCCATGATCTTTGTTTTTTAAATGTTGAGTTTTAAGTCAGCTTTTTCACTCTCCTATTTCACTTTTATCAAGAGTCTCTTTAGTTCCTCTTCACTTTCTGCCATAAGGGTGGTGTCATCTGTGTCTCTGAAGTTATTGCTATTTCTCCTGGGAATCTTGATTGTAGCTTGTGCTTCATCCAGCCCAGCATTTTGCATGATATACTCTCCCTGTAAGTTAAGTAAGCAGGATGACAATATGCAGCCTTGATGTACTCCTTTCCCAATTTGGAACGAGTCTGTTTTTCCATGTCCAATTCTAACTGTTGCTTCTTGACTTGCATACAGATTTTGCATGAGGCAAGTAAGGTGGTCTGGTAATCCCATCTCTTTAAGAATTTCCAACAGTTTTTTGTGATCCACACAGTTAAAGGCTTTTAGTGTATTCAATGAAGTAGAAATAAACGTCTTTTGTATAGCAATGGTTTATTATTCTTTGAACAGCAATAAAACCAGCAGCTTTTAATTATTTGTTTTGGAAAGATTCAGAAGTCAGAGGTCAAACAACAATTGTCACAAATTTTTAAAGATACATTTTGGTTAAACAAATTAGATAATACTTGAGAAGATAACTTACAATCAGATAATTCCCAATTGGAGCAAAAGAGTAAGTTCTAAAATCCACTGTAACTAGAAATCTATATCCTATTGTTATAGCAAAATAATTTATGATTTAGCATGGGGAGGGAGGTGGGAGGGAGGTTCAGGACTGGGAACACGTGTACACCTGTGGTGGATTCATGTTGATGTATGGCAAAACCAATACAATATTGTAAAGTAATTAGCCTCCAATTAAAATAAATAAATTCAAATTAAAAATAAAAAAGAAAATAAAATAATTATAACAAAAGAGATAATTATTTCACTAAAATAATTAAGCTAGAACATCATACCATACCATAATTATTGTTTTACACACACAAGTATACACACACACTCATATTTACTCACAATTTGGCAAGTAAAATATCTTATTAAAAAAATTTTACCTCGTCTTCGCCCATAGCTCCTGGCTGCATGTAAACACAGAAGAAAACCATGCATATTTGTATCAAAATGCTGAATTTAGAAATAAAGAAAAATTCACACACACACACACACACACCAAAACAAGAAAATGTAATATGAAATTTATTTTTTTATTGAACCGTATAAATTTATGATGTTGGTAACAAACAAACACACTATCAGGAAAATAGTCTTTCCCTAAGTATATTCAGGTAAAGAATAAGGTGAAACCACTTTCAAATGAGGTAATTTTAAATAACAAAGAGAGACAGAGAAAGGCAGGAAGAGAGATGGCAAATATTCTCTTCCTAAATTTTAATCCTCATATAATAATAATAATAATAATAAAAACAGAATCACAAAACTAAAGCCAGATGACAGTACTAAATGCAGTGATTGTTAACAATGCTTTTAACATCCATCATTTTTTTCCAGTTACAGTACTTTCGTTCTACAATTTCCATTGGGTACTTCTTTATCTCTTTATCTTTGCCTTTTTTTCCATTTACTTTCATTTGTTTCAAGAGTTTCATAACTGTTACATTTTATGGTGAGTGTTTTAAAATCCTCGCATTATTCTAACATTTGTATCATCTCCATGTTTGCTCTATTGATTGANCTATAATAATGAGGGAAATTAAGAGACTTAAATTTTTTTTCTATGAATATTCTTCAAACTTGCTTTGAAAATACTGCTATGTTGTTTTGTTGTTCAGTCACTCAGTCTTGTTGGACTCTCTGTGACTTCATGGGCTGCAGCCCACCAGGATTTCCTGTCCTGCACCATCTCCTGGAACTTGCTCAAACTCATGTCCAGCAAGTCAGTGATGCCATCCAACCAACTTATCCTCTTCTCAACCGTCTGCCATCCCCTTCTCTCAGCTTCAGGGTCTTTTCCATTAACTTGGCCCTTTGCATTAAGTGGTCACAGTATTGGAGTTTCAGCTTTAGTGTCCTCCAGTGAATATTGGTCCTATTCATTGGAGGACCTTTAGTCCCTCCAATGAATATTCAGGATTGTTTTCCTTTAAGATTGACTGGTTTGATCTCCTTGCAGTCCAAGGGACTCTCAAGAATCTTCTCCAACACCAGAATTCAAAAGCATCAATTCTTCTGTGCTCATTCTTTATGGTCCAACTCTCACATCTATACATAATTACTGAAAAAACCATAGCTTTGATTATGTGGGCATTTGTTGGCAAAGTAATGTCTCTGCTCTTTAATATGCTGTCTAGGTTGGTCATAGATTTTCTTCAAAGGAGCAGGCGTCTTTTAATTTAATGGCTGCAGTCACTATCTGCAGTGATTTTGGAGCTCAAGAAAATTAAGTCCTATCACCATTTCCTTTTTCTCCCCAGCTATTTGCCATGAAGAGATGGGACCAGATGCCATGATCTTTGTTTTTTAAATGTTGAGTTTTAAGTCAGCTTTTTCACTCTCCTATTTCACTTTTATCAAGAGTCTCTTTAGTTCCTCTTCACTTTCTGCCATAAGGGTGGTGTCATCTGTGTCTCTGAAGTTATTGCTATTTCTCCTGGGAATCTTGATTGTAGCTTGTGCTTCATCCAGCCCAGCATTTTGCATGATATACTCTCCCTGTAAGTTAAGTAAGCAGGATGACAATATGCAGCCTTGATGTACTCCTTTCCCAATTTGGAACGAGTCTGTTTTTCCATGTCCAATTCTAACTGTTGCTTCTTGACTTGCATACAGATTTTGCATGAGGCAAGTAAGGTGGTCTGGTAATCCCATCTCTTTAAGAATTTCCAACAGTTTTTTGTGATCCACACAGTTAAAGGCTTTTAGTGTATTCAATGAAGTAGAAATAAACGTCTTTTGTATAGCAATGGTTTATTATTCTTTGAACAGCAATAAAACCAGCAGCTTTTAATTATTTGTTTTGGAAAGATTCAGAAGTCAGAGGTCAAACAACAATTGTCACAAATTTTTAAAGATACATTTTGGTTAAACAAATTAGATAATACTTGAGAAGATAACTTACAATCAGATAATTCCCAATTGGAGCAAAAGAGTAAGTTCTAAAATCCACTGTAACTAGAAATCTATATCCTATTGTTATAGCAAAATAATTTATGATTTAGCATGGGGAGGGAGGTGGGAGGGAGGTTCAGGACTGGGAACACGTGTACACCTGTGGTGGATTCATGTTGATGTATGGCAAAACCAATACAATATTGTAAAGTAATTAGCCTCCAATTAAAATAAATAAATTCAAATTAAAAATAAAAAAGAAAATAAAATAATTATAACAAAAGAGATAATTATTTCACTAAAATAATTAAGCTAGAACATCATACCATACCATAATTATTGTTTTACACACACAAGTATACACACACACTCATATTTACTCACAATTTGGCAAGTAAAATATCTTATTAAAAAAATTTTACCTCGTCTTCGCCCATAGCTCCTGGCTGCATGTAAACACAGAAGAAAACCATGCATATTTGTATCAAAATGCTGAATTTAGAAATAAAGAAAAATTCACACACACACACACACACACCAAAACAAGAAAATGTAATATGAAATTTATTTTTTTATTGAACCGTATAAATTTATGATGTTGGTAACAAACAAACACACTATCAGGAAAATAGTCTTTCCCTAAGTATATTCAGGTAAAGAATAAGGTGAAACCACTTTCAAATGAGGTAATTTTAAATAACAAAGAGAGACAGAGAAAGGCAGGAAGAGAGATGGCAAATATTCTCTTCCTAAATTTTAATCCTCATATAATAATAATAATAATAATAAAAACAGAATCACAAAACTAAAGCCAGATGACAGTACTAAATGCAGTGATTGTTAACAATGCTTTTAACATCCATCATTTTTTTCCAGTTACAGTACTTTCGTTCTACAATTTCCATTGGGTACTTCTTTATCTCTTTATCTTTGCCTTTTTTTCCATTTACTTTCATTTGTTTCAAGAGTTTCATAACTGTTACATTTTATGGTGAGTGTTTTAAAATCCTCGCATTATTCTAACATTTGTATCATCTCCATGTTTGCTCTATTGATTGTCTTTCGCATTGTTTGAGAGCTCCCTGATGCCTGGTATAAGTGAGTTTCCACTGGAACACGGGCATTTTGAGTAGTGTGGTGTAAAGACTCAGGGTCATGTGCAAACCTCGTGTTTTAAGAGGCCTTTGCATCATTCTTGTGGGTGGAGGGGATGTTTTCTGTTTACTGCCAGGAGGGTGGGGACGTCCAGGCTCCCCTGTGACACTGCTGGAGGAAGGGCGTGACTTGTTCCCAAGAAGAAAGTCTTGGCTCCACCCCCTGCCTTCAGAGGCGTTGTGCAGCATCTCAGTAGATGGGCAAGGGGGAAAGTCTAAGCTCTCCACTCAACTATGCTGGCAGAGCTGGAACTGGCCGCAGAATTTGTTTTGTGTATTTGTTTGGAAGGGTTATTGTCTACAAGTTATTGTCCTGATAGGTTATTTCTTTCCTGGATTTTTGACCAGGGGCCAGACTTTGTCGGGGGTCTTGTTTGTCTGTATCCGTTAGCATTTCCAGGTTAGCATTTCCCGTTCCCAGTCTGGATACACGAGATACAGCCCTGAAGAAGCTCCACACCAGCCCATTCCTCAGGTGTTGAGATCTCTTGCTAACTTGGCTTCTTCTCTCCATCTCTCAGATCCTTTCTACATCTGTTTACTATAAGAAATCTGCAGGCTTTAGCTGTAATTAGTAACAGAAGTAGGAAAATATATCTAGAAATTGGAATTACCTTATTTTCAAAAGAAACATAAGCCATTGTTTTTAAGTTTGAGAGGACATATGAGCAAACATTTTTCAATAACACTCAGAAATTTTTATTTTTTTCCCCGAGGATCTGCAATAGAAATATCCTTGGAAATTACACAGAAAGCTGTCTCCTCTCTGGAGCTGTGTTACTGCTGCTGATCTAGGACTGCTCACTGGTCTCCCCACTTTCATATTCCACCATCTGATCGGGGGTAGAAATGAATTAGTTCCCTCCAGGATGTAGCAATCTAAGAGCAAAATCAGGCAGTTGGCCAGTTTTATTTATTATTTTTCTTTTCTCTGTGCCAAATCTAGCCTGTTTGCTGCTAGCTTCCCTCTCTTTTAGGTTTCCCTTCAGTGGCCATCCTAAATCCTTTTATGGCCCCTGCTTTCTCTGCAGTCTTATTGCATGTTCTCATGGCTGTGATAGAGGAAAATCCTGCCTACTCTATCCTTTCTTCTGCTCAATTAAATATACTTAACCTCTGTTTCTCTCTCCAGGGGCTCTTTTTGACAGCTAATTATCTAATTCAAACTGATAAGACACTGGGTTGTTAAATCTCTCAAGTCATATACTTTGATTTACCAAAGATTTTTCTGAAGCCTGTCATAACTCAAAGCAGTTTCTGAAACTGGAACATTGGGCAGAGTGTTGGACCCATGGGGGTAATGAGGTTATTGAAGAGATTGATTTTGTACTTAAAGAGTCTGGTATCTCATAACTCACAACTTATATGTGGTGCTTGGCTGTGCTGTAAGGAGGCTTGTCCACTGTCACATACTCGGTAAACAGAATGTTGCGGGGGGAGGGTGTCAGTATATTTGTTCCATCTATATGTATTGACAGTGCCTTGAGGCAAATAGAACTTTACCTCCGGCAAGCATTGTACATTCTTGCCTTTCATATTTTGATTGACACAGAAGCTTATTTATGTTTCCATAAGAAACACTGCTAAAATTTTGATAGGGCAAAAGAGAATTTTTTTTCTAATGACTATAGAGCCTCTTGATGAAAGTGAAACAGGAGAGTGAGAAGTTGGCTTAAAACTCAATATTCAAAAAACTAAGATCATGGCATCCAGTCCCATCACTTCATGGCAAATAGATGGGAAAACAATGGAAACTGAGAGACTTATTTTGAGGGGCTCTGAAATCACTGCAGATGGTGACTGCAGCCATGAAATTAAAAGATACTTTCTCCTTGGAAGAAAAACAATGATTCACCTAGACAGCATATTAAAAAGCAGAGACATTACTTTGCCAACAAAGGGCCATCTAGTCAAAGCTATGGTTTTTCCAATAGTCATGTACAGATGTGAGAGTTGAACTATAAAGAAAGCTGAGTGCTGAAGAACTGATGCTTTTCAACTGTGGTGTTAGAGAAGACTCTTGAGAGTCTCCTGGACTTCAAGGAGATCAAACCAGTCAATCCTAAAAGGAATCAGTCCTGAATATTCATTGGAAGGACTGGTGTTGAAATTGAATACTTTGGCTACCTGATGCTAAGAAGTGACTCATTAGAACAGATCCAGATGCTGGGAAAGATTGAAGGCAGGAGAGAAAGGGATGACAGAGGATGAAATGGTTGGATGGCATCACCAGCTTGATGGACATGAGTTTGAGCAAGCTCTGGGAGTTGGTGATGGACAGGGAGGCTTGGCATGCTCCAGTCCATGGGGTCTCAAAGAGTTGGACATGACTGAACGACTGAGTTGACTGATAGTTTATTCAAATCCATGCTATCATCCAGTCTCTTGGAGTTGCTTTTGCTGGAAGGAACTGTAAAGTCAAGTCTAGTAAAAATAACCAATCAACCAAAACACTCTTTTTAAGAGCATGTTTTCCCCTATTCTCACTTGCCCACTTAATCACTCACACCTTTGACTTTCTTATTTTTTCATTTCTTCCTCTTTGTCTTTTTTTTCTGTCATGTCTCCCTTATTCTCTCTTGCCTCTTTCTCCTCACTTCTACATTTGCTTTCCCCAAAAGAAGACTATCCTGATTGGTGATCATTCTCCCGTATGCCTTATATTTACCTATGAAGGAAGTGTGAACTATGAGTCATGGACTTCAGATGACTCATGATTTAGCATCAGCATCCTTGCTCCAGTTACCTCCTCATCCCTTCCAAAATCATCATTTTGGTCATTCAAGCATCACTTACTAAATATAAATGGTGATTGACTCTTGCACTTAAAATACCATCTTAACCTGAATTCTCTTCCATCCAAGAGATTTGTATTGTAAACTCTACATCTATTGAGGCAGGCAGATGCATTTCAAACTATTTCTGATGAGAAAGCATAGACAACAAAAATCCTCACAACCATTTTAACAGGTTTTTGGAAAGAAGTCATTAGTATATACATTCTAGGACTGGACAGTATTTTCTCCCATCCTTTATAATTGAACCTATACCAATTATTGTTAAAGGAAGACTGAATGAATCTTAATCATTTTAATACTAACCGATACTTCATATTGGGCTGCTAGTATGTCTAAGGAACTGTGTTAGGAAATGTTACACCAGTTCTAATCCAAACAGCAAAATTCAGTTTAAGTACTGAGGAACTCGAGGTTCACAGGTTCTTGTCCATAAGCCACTACTGTTGGGCAACACTTTGGGGGCCATGAAGATATTATTTTCTCACAATTCAATTCTATTGATTGACAGACCAGCTGAAAGAGGAAAAATTGCATAGATGTATACTTTTCAAGAAAAATAATTTATATGTACACATTCATCTATGTGACAAGCCCCATATTATCATTATCATATTTCTAACGTAAAGTAAGATATTTGAAAATAGGACTGTATACTGAAAGACCTTTAAGATAATCACATTTGATTAAATTATGAAAAATTTCACTGTCATTTTGATGACTATTTTACATAATACTCATATTCAAGTAAATAATATACAAATTTTCTTATTTTGAGTCTCAAATTTGCTCACATAAATACTCATTAGAATAAAGGATTAGCATTTTGTTTACACAGCAAATTAAATTCCAAACAGATTGCTGCCCTTGAATATTTCCTATAAAAAAAAAAATTACATCTACTGTGACCCTTCTTTTTAAGAGCACTCTGTGACCATGAGAAAATCATTTAAACTCTCTGAACTTCTGCTTCCCCTTCTTTAAAAAATGATAATAATCACCATTCTGTTCTATCTCAATGGTCGTTTCAAGACCAAAGATGCTGACATAAATAAAAATGCCTTGAAGAACTATATAACTCTATGCAAGCGGGAGTTATTACAATAAATATGCAAACAGAATTGTTAGTTATGGTATAACTTTTTGATGGTCACTAGGACAAAATTCCAAATAACTCATCATACTTTTTTGAGATCACTCTTCAGCTAGTGGAAATGCATCACATATTCTCATGTGCATTTCTATACTCAGTAATGGATACACTGGCATTTTTTTAATATGATAAGTCACAGTGCAGAATACACCATTCTATTCATACAATTCATTAGCATAGCCACCAGTATTTATCATAAAAAAAAAAACAACAAGACTGATTTCTGGAGGAAAGGGAGTTATCAATGTGGACAGAGTAGTTATGTAGTTATAAACATGTCCTCATTATGTTTAGAAACAGAAATAAAAATGCCAATCCTCTTCTTAATCATATGAGGGTACAATGTAGGTAGACAGGTAGATAAATAGTAAATAAGCACATGCTTTATTTGTAATAATATTCTATTAATCTCTAATTCAGGCATGTGAGAAGGGTTTATGTCTCAGAAAATAAAGCTATCAAAGAGATACACTAAGACATGGTAATTTTACTTCTGTAAAAATACAGAAAATACCTATAATAGGTTATTTTAAAAAAATCAGTGGCTGTTTTATACATGTACCTTTAACTTTGATGGTTATGCATTAACTCTTTTATGATATATTTCTAATGTGCTTTGGAAGAATTGCTCTCTCTCCCCTTTGTTTCTGTTACACATGCATTAATCAGAGGAATATAATTGTGTGTGTATATAACCTTTACTTATAGATTGGATTATTTAAGAGTAGTGAAGCAATTTTTTTTTGTATCACCAGAAGCTGCCTCATTTGTTAGGTGCTTAGGTACTTTAAATATATTTGTATGCTGTGAAATTACATATAGAAGTAGAAAACAGAATTAATATGGAATTAAACACACTTGGCATTAGAAATTAGTAAATTCCAATATAGGAAATAGCAAAACTGATAAATAGATAAAAAGAATCATAAAAGAACAGCAATTTAGTACTAGTTCTCTTAGAGCCCTATGGGTGTATGTCCTTTGCTCCCCCAAATGTTTCTAATTTATAAGATAATATAATAAGTCATGTTAGATTTTAATGACTCTGCAAAATGAGAAAGCTGCAAATTGTCTCAAAAATTATTTTGTACAGATAGTAAAGAATGTATTGAAATACAAATTCTTAAAAGTATATTATTAAAATGTATTTCATCATTAAAGTACTGCAAACGCACATTATTTTCTTCTTTTTAATATTTTCTGGAGTGACTTTTATCAATATGGCTTACATTTTAAATTTAACTCTATGTTATTATTCATTTTCAGTTTGTAGTTTGTGTACATGCACGTGTGCTCAGTCACTTTAGTCATGTTCAACTCTCTGCAACTCTATGGGCTGTACTTGTCAGCTTCCTGTGTCCACGAATTTTCCAAGCAAGAGTATTGGAGTGGGTTGCTATTTCCTTCTCCAGGGGATTTTCCCGCCCCAAGGATCAAATCCACATTTTCAGCATCTCATGCATTACAGGCAGATTCTTTACCCACCTAGCCACCTAGGAAACCCCTATATTATTATTTATTTTCAGTTTTTAGCTTAGGAGCTTATAAAGAAGGATTCAATTACTTTGTAAAAGGACTTATATGGCCTTAAGAAATGGAGAGATATGCACAATTGTGTATTTGTGTGAATATGTGTGTATATGAGTGTGTGTATATGTGTATAAACATGTGTGGAAATACTCAATAGTTTTTTCTGAATATGTAGACAAAAAAAGAAAGTCATTAGTAAATGTTTATAAATTGAAAGAAAATTCAGAATAGGTTTCATGAAATTAAGAATCTTTTTATTAAAAATGGTTCTTATATGAGAGATTAAAATATAAAAATGAGGACCCTAAAATATTTTACCAGATATAAAAACATTTAGAAAAATACTGCTAACTGATATATTAAACCGAATCATTCCATTCTTATTCAGCCATCTTGCCATAAATAGGAAAATGTGAATACTTTGGAGCTCAATTTAGTGGATTTAAGGAAAATAAAAGTTACCTTTTTAATATCATAGTTAATTGTGAGGCAGAAGGAATGTTTTAATTACCTAAGGGGATGAAATTATTCATGTACAGCAAGATTTAATTGATCCACAGGTATCCTATAAATACAAGACAAAACCAGTTCTAAAGAAGTCTTTCCTCCAAAGAGCTAATGGAATTCTATGGTGACAAAAGGGAAAATAAAGAACTTTTGCCTTCTTTATAATTTCCTAATTTGCTTAGTAGAGCTTAATAAATTATATCTGTCTGGAAGGGTTGATTCTACAGCCTCAATTTATTGATACGGACCTAGATATTGTACCTTCATGTATTTAGACATGCCCTGTAGAAGGAATTAGGCCATTATTTCTGTAAAACATTCACATAGTAAAAATGTAGGCTCCAGACTGCATGGTTTCTGATATAGCTGTTCAACTTTGCAGTTGTAGGGATAGCAGTCATAGACACTACCTAAAGAAATGGACTATCCATGTTCCAACAAAACTTTATTTACAAAACAAGAAACTTGTTTACAAGCCATTAAGTGAAAACTGCCCAGATTAAAGCATGTCTCTGCCTAGGCAATGGCACCCCACTCCAGTACTCTTGCCTGGAAAATTCCGGTCGAAGGAGCATGGTAGGCTGCAGTCCATGGGGTCACTATGAGTTGGACACGACTGAGCGACTTCACTTTCACTTTTCACTTTCATGCATTGGAGAAGGAAATGGCAACCCACTCCAATGTTCTTGCCTGGAGAATCCCAGGGACGAGGGAGCCTGGTGGGCTGCCATCTATGGGGTCTCACAGAGTCAGACATGACTGAAGTGACTTAGCAGCAGCGGTGGCTGCTTACATAACTAAAATGTCTAATGCTTTGAAATACTTTTATCTTCTACTCATCCACCACACTCTTTTTAACATAAAAGATAAAAGGTTCTAATAAAATTATATGTACAGAATTTCAATGTATTCTGCATTGCATATGTTGAATCTATTCTCAAATGGCTTTTCATTATAGGAAGTATTCGTTTTAAAAAAAAAGGTAGATACTTCACTACGACTGTTCTGCAACCCATATAATTTCTAGGCAAACCAGGTTTTTTCAGTGTACGGTATATTTACAGGCAATAATTTAGAGAATTTAAGCACAGGTAATCATTCTTGAGCAAATAATGAATACCTTAAAGAGTTCATTTAGCTCCCCCAAATGATAGATTCTATTAAGATGCTGATAAAGGTGATTTATATTAGTTTACTGATAGAATATATACAGGGACAATAGGCAGACATTACAGGGTAATAGAACTATGGCCCACAACCCCTGTAGCAACCAAACCTGGACTTTCTGTAAATAGCTCAGAAAGGTCAGAACTTGGTCAATGATAAGCTTCCTTATTTTTTGTCCTCTTCTTCCGATATAGGACTAACTGGAGAAAGTCAAATAAGCTCCACAAATCAAGAAAATAACATGTCCCGCCTCTAGGAGACCTGTCTCCATCTTCCCCATGCCAACAATCTCCAACTATAACAACACTGAAGCCTTGTTTTTTGTTTCCACTATAAAGTTTCTTACTCCACTGCTTGCCTTTGAGTGTCTGACAGATATAAATTATGGGGGCTGATCCCCATGCTATAGAAAACTCTGAATAAATAGACTCTGACTTACTTGTCTTATTGGAGAAATCTTAGTATATTTCCTCACTATAGTCTTCAGAAGAGAAGCAGACATAAAGTTGGATAGAACTCAAAGTAGAAATTTTACCACTTACAGCTTGGTAATGCTGGGCATTCTTAAAGACACCTGTTTGGTTCAGTTCAGTTCAGTTGCTCTGTTGTGTCTGACTATTTGCGACCATATGAATTACAGCTCACCAGGACTCCTTGTCTATCACCAACTCCTGGAATTCACTCAAACTCACATCCATTGAGTCGGTGATGCCATCCAGCCATCTCATCCTCTGTCATCCCCTTCTCCTCCTGCCCTCAATCCCTCCCAAAATCAGAGTCTTTTCCAATGAGTAAGGTCTCCGCATGAGGTGGCCAAAGTACTGGAGTTTCATCTTCAGCATCATTCCTTCCAAAGAACACCTAGGACTGATCTCCTTTAGAATGGACTGGTTGGATCTCCCTGTAGTCCAAGGGACTCTCAAGAGTCTTCTTCAACACCACAGTTCAAATCATCAATTCTTTGGCACTCAGCTTTCTTCACAGTCCAACTCTCACATCCATACATGACCACTGGAAAAACCATAGCCTTGACTAGATGCACCTTTGTTGGAAAAATAATGTCTCTGCTTTTGAATATGCTATCTAGGTTGCTCATAACTTTCCTTCCAAGAAGTAAGCATCTTTTAATTCCATGGCTCCAATCACCATCTCCAGTGATTTTGGAGCCCAGAAAAATAAAGTCTTTCACTGTTTCCACTGTTTCCCCATCCATTTCCCATGAAGTGATGGGACCAGATGCCATGATCTTTGTTTTCTGAATGTTCAGCTTTAAGCCAACTTTTTCACTCTCCTCTTTCACTTTCATCAAGAGGCTTTTTAGTTCCTTTTCACTTTCTGCCATAACGGTGGTGTCATCTGCATATCTGGGTTTATTGATATTTCTCTTGGTAATCTTGATTCCTGCTTGTGCTTCTTCCAGCCCAGCATTTCTCATGATGTACTCTGCATATAAGTTAAATAAATTAAAGAAAGACATCTGTACTTCCTACAAATTCTTCAAGTGATTTTGTACCTTTAAAATAAAGGTACAAAGTCAGAAAAAACATGAAAATACTGTTAGGAGACATGAATAACCTGACAAGTAACAAATGGAATGAATTGTTTGAAAGACACATTGCCTGATGGATGGTTCCAAGTCCAGTGTCAAAGGACTTTATCTTTATTTTGGATGGTTCAAAAAGGTATTTTTTCTATTCTTAAGACCTGTCCTCAACTTCCACCCAATTTCTGAGGCCACCTCATAATAGATATGCTTCTTGCATATTACTCATTTTAGCCTCTTATTGGAATTCTCTTAGGAACTTTAGAGGAAGTACCAATGCCTCAAATCAACTCTGCTCTAAAAGAGTTGATTTACAAGCTAAGTGTTGGACTTGGCATAGATCAATATCTTATAAAATATTTTCTTGAAGAATAATATGTATACTGTGATGATGACATGTAATTCATATATTAAATGCACCCAAAGTTTATCATACAATATGGCCAGAGTTTGGAATCCCTGGGTCAGACAATATGTTTATATCCATATACCCAAGGACACACCACCATCAAATTATAGGTAATCCACTTAAAAATTTGCACTGCTTTATAATATTTTATGTTGATTTTTAGTAACGGTCTTATTTTTAGTAAAGGTCTTGATGATATGTTGATTAAGGAGGATGCTCCTTAACATTTTAGTCAATACCAATATGTTTCAGTTTACTAACGCTTATATGAAACAGTTGTCCCATCAAAATTTTTAAAAATTCTACTGTATATAACTTTTATGTATTTTTCCTTCTAGAACGAGAAAATTATTTAATGAATCACAAAAGTGTGCTATGTATTAAAAGTGTACTATTAGAGCAGACTGTATCAAAATCATATAGGTCATGAGACTCCTGATAAAAAGCACCTAATTTGGAATTTACTCAAACATACTGAATTAAAATCTATGTATTTGGAACCTTGAACTTTGCCTTTAACTAACTTCATGTAATTCTACTATGTAATGAATTTTGATAATGCCTCTATTCACTTTAAATCAGTTCTGTATTTATAAAATTACTAAAATGTGCAAGACAATGTGAAAGATAAGACAATAATTGGAAGTAACATCTAGCACCTCTCTAATTTTATAAGTATTTTAATATATTTTGGTTTCTTTCTTGGCTTAATACCACTAACCCTTGAACCCTTTAAGCAGAAATATTTTGCATATTAACATTAATTGTAGTTTAATAATCTTATTTTAACCTCTCTTCAAGACCCACTTCCTAGTAAAGGATAAATATTACTTGTAAAATAATGCATGAAAATCAAAGATAGTGAATATAAGGCACTTCTCAGCATTTTTATACATTATTTAATTTAGTCTCAAAATTTTTCTAAATACTATGATTTCCATTTTATAGACAAAGAAGCTGTGGTGCTAGAGTTTTTAAAAATGTGATCAATGTTTAACAAAGGGGCAAGAATTGAGAAGATATATTATACAAGTTAATATACTATAATGGTCAGTATCCTTACCAAAGTGCTTAACCATTCATACTGAAAGTCAGCAACTCAGCTGATACTTTATTGTTGAAAATGGACATAATGAAGATATGAGAAATTATCTTTCTTTTTTTTAATTTAATTTTACTTTACAATACTGTATTGGTTTTGCCATACATCAGCATGAATCCGCCATGGGTATACATGAGTTCCCAATCCTGAATCCCCCTTCCACCTCCCTCTATTTCTTATTTTAGTGTTTAACTCTGAAGAAGTTTCTAAAGCAGTATGTACTGAAAGTCACATCACAACGTCCAATCTGTTAATATTTTGAGTCCCCTTTTTAAGTACAGTAAATTCCTATTATGTCATTAATGTATTCATCTTTCTATATGTAATGAATATTGTAGAACTTTAAGGAACTGAGAACAATTATACCAAGTGTTAGAAATTCACTTGAAATTTTCAGCAGAAAAGAAAATTTGAGTTTTCATTGATAATATTTTTATCATGAGTAGTAGTATTTTACTATATCTTTAGTGTGTAATAGAGAAATTGAGAGTATTAGTAATAACAATAGATGCTAATTCTATCTATATTTTGTATCTATATTGTGAGGATGAATTAAGAATTCACTGGCTTTAATTTTATTTCAATCTATCCTTTAATTATTTGATGTGATGAATTCATTCATTTATTTATGCTAAAAACAAAATTTCTCATATAATTAGACCAATTAAAGAGTAAGTTTGGAGAGTAACAAAATATATGTAACTTAAGCAAAAATAAAACTGGAAACCATGGGACTATTAAAATAACAAAAGGTTCATTCTTTTACAAGTGGTTGACCAGTTTTCCGAGCACCACTTGTTAAAGAGATTGTCTTTACTCCATNTTGGATACAGGACACAGGATGCTTGGGGCTGGTGCATGGGGATGATCCAGAGAGATGATATGGGGTCGGAGGTAGGAGAGGGTTCAAGATTGGGAACTCATGTACACCCATGGCAGATTCATGTCAATGTATGGCAAAACCAATACAGTACTGTAAAGTAAAATAAAGTTAAAATAAAAATTTAAAAAAATAAATAAAATAACAAAAGGGTTTTTTTTCGCTATGGAAATTCACTGCTTTATTTGAATAATGTTAAACATTTTAATATCCAATATTTTGAGTGACTAAATTATGTGAAGATTTATGCAGTGAATAAAAATCATAAAATTTTAGTACTAGAGGAGATTAAAGTCATTTAGTCTGATGCCATATTGCCAGTAATTAAAATGAAAGCCTGAGAAATGAGTGACTTGATAAAGGTCAGAAATCCAGTTATCAGTAGGCTTTAGATTGGAAAACATTGTCTGTACAATTTTTCTATAGTCCATTGTCCCTGAAATAGGCCGAATAAAGGGAAATAGATGATGAATAAATTTCTATTTTTAAAAAAGAAATGAAAGCTAAACTTTATTAAGGACTTTCCATGAGTAAGACATAATGTACTTCAACATGGACACTCTAATCCTCTCATTACCATTAATCAGGAAAGCATTATTATTAATGCCACTTTACAGATGACAAAACTGAGACCAAGAAAGATTAATTTTTCTTAAGTCACGCAGCTAGTATCCTACACAGAAATAGAGTTCACGCAATTGGAAAAGAGAGGAAATACCCTTTAGGCTTAATTTGTCATCTATTATCCAAACTCCACTTAGTCTCCTTGGCAAATGGCAGATGGTTCACCCTCTGTTCCAAAAATACTGACCAATGCTTAGGTCTATCAAATGCTCACAACACTAAGGCTACTTATATGTAAATACTAAGGCTACTTATATGATACATAGTTCATATAACTAAAATTCTACTTTTCCACTTTCACAGACTCTTCAAGTGATTGGGCCATAGTTGACAAGGTAAGTAGTATATACACTGTTAACCTGTATATTGAATGACTCAGGATGACTTAGCTTTTCTGTCCACATATGAACCTAAATATACATGAAAAGTATTATTTATCATTTTCCATTTTGGAAATTCTTCTGTAGGATGAAGTGAAAGTGAAATTTTTTCAGGTAGATTAGCAAGAAAAAAAAAAGTGCTTCTATTCTGTTCTGTGAGAAAACATAAAAGACTGTCAAATGACCTATCTGTAGATGGCAAGGTCAAAACTGAATTTGAATTCTACAATTCAAAACCGAATTGTAGAAAAAGAACCAAAGATGTGATCACACATATTCTCAAAATTAATGATTTTTCTAATTTTCCTTCCAAGAAAATTTAGTTTGTTAAAGTTTCTAGGAATGAAGAGGAACCTATGGAGTTGGATCTTAATTATTTTTACATTGTGACCAGAAGACATTATGCATTCAAATTCCCAACCTTCATGATTCTGTATGAGACACTTGGCTTTAGGTCCTTAGTCAAAAACAGGACAAAAAAAATGGTGGCTATTTCATAGATTTTTTTTCTCACAATTACTTGACTTTATAAATGTGCTTCATTCAGTTCAGTTCAATCACTCTGTCATGTCCAACTCTTTATGACCCTATGGACTGCAGCACGCAAGATTTCCTTGTCCATCACCAACTCCCAGAGCTTCCTCAAACTCATGTTAATCGAGTCAGTGATGTCATTCAACCATCTCATCCTCTGTTGTCTCCTCCCTCTGCTTTCAATCTTCTCTAGCATCACAATCTTTTCAACTGTGTCAGTTCTCATCAGGTGGCCAAAGTATTGGAGCTTCAGCATCAGTCCTTCCAATGAATAATCAGGACTGATTTCCTGATTGGATCTCTGTGCAGTCCAAAGGTCTCTCAAGAGTCTTCTCCAACACCACAGTTCAAAAGCTTCGATTCTTTGGTGCTCAGTTTTCTTTATAGTCCAACTTTCATATCCATATATGACTAGTAGAAAAATCATAGCTTTGACTAGATGGACCTTTGTTGGCAAAGTAATGTCTTTGCTTTTTAATATGCTGTTTAGTTTGGTCATAACTTTCTTCCAAGGAGCAAGTGCCTTTTAATTTGAAGGCTGCAGTTGCAATTTGCAGTGAATTTGGAGCCCCCCCAAAATAAAGTCAGCCACTGTTTCTATTGTTTCCCCATCTATTTGCCATGAAGTGATGGCACCAGATCCTATGATCTTAGTTTTCTGAAGGTTGAGCTTTAAGCCAACTGTTTCACCCTCCTCTTTCATTTTCATCAAGAGGCTCTTTAGTTCTTTTTCACTTTCTGCGATAAGGGTGGTGTCATCTGCATATCTGAGGTCATTGATATTTCTCCTGGCAATCTTGATTCTAGCTTGTGTTTCTTCCAGTCCAGCATTTCTCATGATGTACTCTGCATATGAGTTAAATAAGCAGGGTGACAATATACAGCCTTGACATACTCCTTTCCCAACTTGGAATCAGTCTGCTGTTCCATGTCCAGTTCTAATTGTTGCTTCTTGACCTGCATACAAATTTCTCAGGAGGCAGGTCAGGTGATCTGGTATTCCCATCTCTTGAATAGTTTGTGGTGATCCACACAGTCAAAGGCTTTGGCATAGTTAACAAAGCAGAAATAGATGTTTTTTCAGGAACTCTCTTACTTTTTAGATGATTGGCAATTTGATCTCTGGTTGCTCTGCCTTTTCTAAAGCCAGCTTGAACATTGCTAGATGAAGTTTAAGTGCTACGTAAATGTGACTTTCTTATTTATTTTTTAAGCTCTTTGAACAAAAATTATTACCTGTGTGTAGTAAATCCCTATCCATCACTTCAAAAGCTTTTTCAATGTCATTGAGAATTTTGATGATATAGTTTACTAGTTATCTTATTTCTGTAGAGGAGCAAGACCTGCTGTCAATAGCCTTGATACTGTCTTCAGTCTAATGTTTAGTGCCTGAAAAACAGCAACATTTTATAAGTCAAGTGATATCTATCCTTTGGGAATCAGAACTGTCACTTTAGTAATGATACTATATTTCTAGAATGAGTATCTGAACCACAGTATTAACCCTTTGACATTTAGTATCATGTCAGTGTGGCTTTCATGCTAAAACAATTGAAAAACTGAACTTTTCAAGCAAACAATTTGAACATATTTCTTTTCTTTTTCTTTTTTTGCTAAAAGAATGGCTTTTAAGTGATTTCACTGCAAAATAACTATATGAGGTGACAGATGTGTTAATTCACTTAATTGTTATGATCATTTCTCAGTGTATACACGTATCAAAGCATCATAATACATATGTACATTTTTACTTATCAGTCGTGCCTCAGTAAAACTGGAAGAAAAATAAAGTGTCAGAAAATGATGTAATTGCTCACCCAACATGGAAGGAATTTTAATGTATTCCAGAGATTTTTCTAAAATTTTTACTTGTAAGTATCTGATAACTATAGATATTGGGCTTCCCAGGTGGCGCTAGTGGTAAAGAACCCACCTGCCCATGCAGGAAATATAAGAAATGCAGGTTTGATCCCTAGGTCGAGAAGATCCCCCGGAGGAGGGCATGGCAATCCACTCCAGTATTCTTGCCTGGGAAATCCCATGGACAGAGGAGCCTGGGCTACAATCCTGCGGTCGCAAAGAGTCAGACATGGCTACAGCATGAGGCCACATCAAAGTGGCTGAGGAAGAAGATGCAACAGTCTGCTCCTACAGGGGTAAGGGTCTTACACTTTAAGCCATGGCTTTGGCCATTTGGCAAAGTTTAGAACAATGTTGCTAAAGGCATAGAGTAACCACCGAAGGGCAAAGGAAATCTATCATAAGGAAGCAGTGCTATCAAACAGTTTTTAGAAAACACGCACGATATGGTAACAGTTCCTTATCCATGGCTAGCTAGCAAGCCCTCAAAGAGCAGGTCCAACTCTGCATCTCGGAGCTGGAGCAGGCTGAGCAGGCATGAATATTCAGATGTCTGCAATGACTGAGATGTGACAAGGAAATACTTGTGGAGCTTCATGAAGTTCAAGGCTTCCAGTATCAGGAATATCATATGTGCAAGAGTATCTCTGCAAAAGCAGAGCCTGTATTACGGACAAAGTCCCTAGAAATTGTGAAATAGCACAGGGCTTTGACGTGTGCATTCGTAATGGAAGGAAATGCTAAACTTCAGTAAGAGGTTAATGAACTTATTCCTTAAAGATGTTCAGTATCAAATAGGTATTTGACTTTTTTAGAATCTGAATTTATTTGTTATTTGAATTTCACTTTAGCTTAGAAGACATTTTCAAGTTTGTTTGTAGGAGAAGTGAGAGTGGTTGATAGGGTATATTTAACTCAGAAATAATGGCAAAAATTCAGTGTCCTAGTCAGAGTTTGTGCTGCTCGAATTGTACTTTGGCCTCTTCCATCATGCCAGGGCATATACTGTGAGTCTGTAGAGCAAAGAAGTAATCACACTCCAAGAAACTGTCTAACCAAGATAGTTAAGAAGTTGAGAACATCAGACTGCAAGATTTGTGACCCAGTCACTAAAGAGTAGGAATATAGGAGGCACAAATTAGTTTCCTCTTTTAAGTGAGGAGACTATGTGAATCATCTCAGAGGCTGTTAGAGATTCATCAGAAGCATAACAGGAAAGGGAACAGGAAATTGGATTAGTCTGCCTTTAAAATGTGAAACAAAAATGAGCTGATATTACAGTAGGAGACTGGGTAGCTTAGGAGTGGTTTATATGCATGAGCAGATGCTGCCAGGGGAAATGGAAGGCTCCAGATGATGGCCGAGAGATCACATTCTCAATCACACTTAATTTCTACTTCCTCAATATGATGAATGGAATGAAAATAATTCCGCTGAGAACTGGTGTGATGGAGTGGTTAAGGACTCAACTGGGGGCCGTGGTCCCCAACACTTTTGGCACCAGGGACTGGTTTCATGGAAGACTATTTTGTCCACAGTCTGGTGGTGAGGGGATGGCTTCAGGATGATTTAAGCACATTACATTTATTGTGCACTTTGTTTCTAATCTAATGCCACTGATGATCTGACAGGATGTACCAATCTATGGCCTGGAGGTTTGGCACCCCTGAATTGGATGGGTGCAAATCCTGACTTGGTCATTATAAATGACTATTAAGATAATACTGACATCAAAGGAATTGGAAGAGTGCAACTGTAGGACTGAAAATGGGGCAATCCATTTGGAAATCAGTCAGTTTCTCATAAGGGTAAATATCTACCCATTATATGAATATTCTACATATGTACTCAAGAAAATTAAAATACATGTAAGCGGCAAAGAAACTTTATGTCAGAATGTCTTTCTAAAATTAGATATTAAAATACTGAATATTACAGTGGTTTTTCTCCAAATTACAGAATATGGTTGGTTTTTATGTTCTCCCTTTAATAATTTTAGGAAATTAATTCTAGGAACTTTTTAGTGTATGTAACAATGAAATCAGAAAGTAGAGATGTCAAGTCTGTTGATGCTTGGACATGAATAAGACTTTCCAGTGTTCTGCTATGCACACCCTACCATGCTGAGTGAGATTAATAAATACTGATGAACTACTAGGTTCTGAGAAATCTTTGAGCAGAGAAGTTATTTAACCTAAAAAATCTCTGAGATAAGTGCTATCACTTAATTGAAGAAATAGAGAACATTTCAAATAAAAAATGCTCTGTACCTTGCCCAGGTATAGAGTAAGTATCAGGACCACTATTTTAAAAAAATAAGCTAACTAAAAATCAAGTAACTGAATGAACCTTACAATCCAGGTTTTCTTTATTGTAGTATACTCTTCTACTAGTTTATGCTGCTTTAAAAAAATTATACATCATATTTTACTGTAACTTATAAAACTTATTGAGACATAGTGATGGGGAGAAGGAACTGATTCTGGTCAATTCAGCTTTAGAATCTTTGACACAGAATTACTGAAACTATTTTTCATTGTTATGGACTGAATGTTTGTGTTCCCCCAAAATTCACATGCAGAAGCCCTAAGCCCCACTGTGATGATATGTGGGAGTACTTACATTTAGATGTGGTCATGTGGGCGTGGTCTTCATAATTGGCTTTAACAAGTTGAAGGTCCTTATGAGTGGGAGAGGGGATAAATCTCCATGAATGCACGAATAAGAGTAAATGTGAACACATGGCTGCCTGCAAGGCAAAGAGGATCTTCATCTTGACCAAGAACCAAATCTATTAGCGTCTCAGTTCTCAGCCTCCAAAACTGTGAAAAAATAGCTATTTGCTGTTTAAGCAATTCAATCTATGGTATTTTGTTATCACAGCCTGAGCTGACTCAGACATTCATTTAATATAGTTTCTAGCCTTAATTGCATTAAAAAAATATTAACTCACAAAAGGGACATGTATAGATTGGGCATCCACTGAGGTCCAAAGGCTCTTCACTCAATTCAGATAGACAAAAACAAATGTTTATGTGATATCACTTCTATGTGAAATCTAAAACATAATAAAAATGGACTTATTTATAAAACAGAGCCTTGCTGACATAGAAAAAAAAAAAAACATAGTTACCAAAGTGGAAACAGGGTGGCGGGGCCAGGGTGCCAAGAGAGATAAATTAGGAGGTTGGCATTAACAGATACACACTACTATGTGTGCGTGCTAAGTTGCTCCAGTTGTGTCTGACTCTGTGCAACCCNACAGAGCCTTGCTGACATAGAAAAAAAAAAAAACATAGTTACCAAAGTGGAAACAGGGTGGCGGGGCCAGGGTGCCAAGAGAGATAAATTAGGAGGTTGGCATTAACAGATACACACTACTATGTGTGCGTGCTAAGTTGCTCCAGTTGTGTCTGACTCTGTGCAACCCCATGACTGTAGCCTGCCAGGCTCCTCTGTCCATAGTATTCTCCAGGCAAGAATACTGGAGTGGGTTGTCATGCCCTCCTCCAGGGGATCTTCCTGACCCAGGAATCCAGTCTGCATCTCTTACATCTCCTGCACTGATAGGTGGGTTCTTTACTACTAGTGCCATCTGAGAAGTTTGTGAGCCACGTGAGGGCTCTGCCACATTTATACTTCCGGTCTTTCTCCTCTTCTTCTTTCTCCACCTCCTCCTTTTCTTCTCCCATCCTTTACAGCCATTTAAAAAAGTTTAAAAATGTAAAAACCAAACTCAGCTCAGAGCCTTTGCTGCAGTTTGCCCAATGTACTATAGTTTGCTGATCCCTGTCCAAGATCAAGAGGGTGGTTAATAAACACACATACATTTGCCTGTGCTGAGTGCATGTATGTATACATGTGTGTGTATATGTAGGAAATGAACGTCATGATAGAGGATTGGGTGGGTGTTTATTTTAGATAGATAGATCACAAAAATGACTGCCCTTGGAGCAATACGTTGCATATAATGAATGAAATAATGGAGCCATGGAGAGACCTGGGACATCATTCTAGACAGAAGGAAAAGCTGGTGGAAATTTCCTCATTTGAGAGGGAAAAAATCAGTATGACTCAGACAGAGTGAAAAAATCTAAGTGGTACTATCATAGACCATTGGGACAACACCTAATGGAGTGGTACACTGGCCACTGGGGACTTACTCTAAGTGTAATGGGAGCCGCTGGAGGGTGGAGCACTGGCCCCAGGAGTTAGATAAGCTGAAAGATGGTGGTGTGTGGAAGCTGGAGGGATAGCCGCAGAGCTGCTGCTTCATTCCACCAAGAAGTGCCAACACTACCACTGACTCAACAATGACCTTCTGTTAATAAATGTAAGTAAACTTGACTCTGCTTCATTCCTGACCATCAGCCAGTGAGATGAATGGATAGATTGATTGGTTTTCTTTCCCTATGAAGAGAAAGGTGATGCAACCTATAAAGAAAAGAGGTTTCATGAATGAGAAACTGATCAAGTTGGTTGAATGCTGTTCTGTTGTCAGTAAAAGGAGGGCTCAGGACTAGTCTTAGATTTTGTGAATATTGGGGATTAGTTATTCTGAACAAAGGTGAATTCATGGATGATAGTATGTTAATAGAGACAGATGTATCACAGTAGAAACAATGGATATGTATAACTCTATTGAGAAGTTTTGCAGCAAGGAAAAGCAACAAATAAAAGGCATCAGAAAGGGTGTATTTCTTTTTAAGAAGGACAGTATCAAAACAACTTTGTGATCTCATAATCTATTAGAGAGTTAGAAATTAATGACTCATTCAAGAGAAAGAATGGGGGTGGGAGTCCAAGTTCTGATCTGGTGACAGTGAGGGGATCTCTTCATCCTCATATTAATTCTCAATTTTTCCCCTTCTGCTACAGTCTTGATTTGTTCCAATAACTTAAAAAATCTGGAAATTTGCATTGTTCCTATTGGGCTTCCCTGGTTGCTCAGACAGTAATGAATCTACCTGTAAAGCAGGAGATTTGGGTTCGATCTCTGGGTTGTTAAGATCCCCTGGAGGAGGGTATGACAACCACTTCAGTATTCTTGCCTGGAGAATCCCCATAGCTTTGTATTATTCTGTCATAAGAAAGAGTAATTTCTCAACAAGATTAAAATCTTTTTTTCTTTTTGAAACATTTTATTTGAAAATAACAGAAAAGGAAGTTGCAAAAATAGGACTTGCTAAAAGGAAACATGACTATATTTTCTATAGATTTATTTATGATTAACATTTAACTTCATTAGCTTTATCATTTATATAAAATTTATCTTTTTATATTTTTTCTTAAGCATTTGAGAGTGAGTGGTATATATCCCAGACCTTACCTTTTAATTTTTCAAAGTGTATTTCCTGAGAATAACGGTATTCTCTTACTTGCTGCTACTGCTGCTAAGTCACTTCAGTCATGTCCGACTCTGTGTGACCCCATAGACAGTACCTGACCATTAATTGAATAGCTATCAAGTTTAGCAAATTTAACTTCAACTAGAATATTTTTACCTAATCTCCCATCCTCATTCCAATTTTGTCAGTCAACCCACTAATGTTCTTTACAACACATTCCTTTTTCTTCTTTTTCTGCCTATATAAGATCCATATGAGACTGGGCATTATGTTCAGTTGTCATGTTTCCTTTCATCTGGATAAACAAAAACTCTACTTTATCATGTATGTTATCATGGATAAATGATATCCCTCTACAGGACTGGCTAAAACATTTATATAAATAATTCAAGGAACAGGGCAATAAAGTAACCAACTACTCTTTATCCCAACATTTCAACAGTGTCTTGACCACAGCAACAATTTAAAACTCATCTACTCAGCTTTCCAGTCCTCTATAACATACTCTTACTCTAGTTGTTTCTTTTATACAGTTCATGAGGTCCTCACAGAAAGTATACTGTTGTGGTTTGGATTCTTTCCCCCAGTGTATCATTTTTTGTCAGAACTCTCTGCTATGATCCATCTGTCATGGGTGGTCCTGCATGGCACGGCTCATAGCTTCACTGAGTTACGCAAAACCCTTCACCGATGCAATGAACATGAATTTGGGCAAACTCCGGGTGATGGTGAGGGATAGGGAGGCCTGGTGTGCTGCAGTCCATGGGATCACAAAGAGCTGGACATGACTGGTGACTGAACAACAATTGGTTGTCTGTGCTCTGCTTCTCCTGGGGAGGCAGCCATTTGTAGCTAGAAGATTATGAGCTCAGTACAGGTATTTCTGGCTATGAATTCTGGCCTATAAAATGTTCTTTTTTTTTTTTTTAATGAGGCTGTCAATTTTTGATTGATTATGCTTTTCATTTGGGCTGCTAAATTGATATTTTACTTTTTTACATGACTTAATTCTCTTGCTCAACTAGGAAATTATGAGGGATAATGATGGCCCAATGTGTTAAACAAACTGAGCCGTGTTTTCCATTTGTCATTCTTCCGTATAATACAATTTATCTCTTTAGAGCTGGTCATAATTACTAATAAGTGTTTCTCAAATATATTAGGGTGAATACATTTCATAATCAGAATTTTTGTCAAATGGTTTAAGTAGTAATGGTTTAAATAAATTTCATGCAGGTGTTCTGTGATAAACCTGGGAATGCCTTGATATCAGACCCAAATTACGAAGCCATTTCTCAGTGTTCAAATAAGTGCAGCAAGTTGGTTATTTTCTTGAGGAGAAGAAGTTCAAACACTTAGGGCAAATGCTTAATTATGAGTCAATAGAAATTTAGTGATGCCTAAACATAGAGTTTAAAAACTGCACACCAATTTGCATTTAAATATTGTCAAGTTCACTGTATTATAAGAAAGTCTATTCAGTTATAAAATAAGCTTTTTGAATAAACATATATGGTTGATTAATAATAACTAGAAATGGTCCAAATGTTACACAGATAAGCTATGGACACCATACATGAAATTATACAAAAGTTATTTTGTCAATGTAATTTTTAACATTCTAAAATATATAACTCAGAAAAATTCATGAATAAAATATTTTATGTTTTACATATTTTATATTTATCAAAATATATTTAAATATTTTATGTTCATTATATTTTATATATAAAATTTACTTTGTATTTATAGCTTATACATATAAATATTTTCAACAAGATAAAATTTCACACATAAAAGATTTATAAATCTTAAAAATTATAACATAACTCGTAGTAAATGCATGTCAATCAAAGTAAATACCTTGTTTTATATCTGTTAGTAGGAATCTGTTGTCTCTGATATAGATAACAGCTTTTACCCTTCAATCTTTGCTAGAAATATGATAAGCAAAATTTCTTTGTTTAAAACTAGTTAAGTGTATAAACTAATTTACTGCACTGATGCTTATAATTGATGATTTTTACTCATTTCAAATTTTCTACAAGCACAATACACCTGTAATTTTCTCAAGGCCACTTATCACTCATACCAATGAGAAATCATATTTATCTCAACAAAAGCAAAATTGTGATTTTTGCAGTCCAATGACTTCTATGCTATGAATGCAGACTTATAAAAACAATGTATCTGGAGTCTCGAATAGTAATGATAACGGCTGTTGAAAAAAATCAACACACAGTAAAAAAATATTCCATTGATATTTGGATAAAAATCTGGATCTACAGCTAAGAATATCTTCTATTATTAATTTATTTTAATTGGAGGCTAATTATGATATTGTGGTGGGTTTTGCCATACATTAGCATGAATCAACCAAGGATGCCCATGTATCCCCCTGTCCTGAGGCCCCCCCTTCCAATTCCCTCACAACCCCATCCCTCTGGGTTGTCCTACAACACTGGCTTTGAGTGCCCTGCTTTGTGCATTGAACTTAGACTGCTCATCTATTTTACATTTGATAATACATGAACTGTGAACGTCCAGATTTCAAGCAGATTTTAGAAAAGGCAGAGGAACAAGAGATCAAATTGCCAACATCTGCTGGATCATCAAAAAAGCAAGAGANGAGGAGAAGGTGACGACAGAGGATGAGATGTCTGGATGGCATCACCGACTCCATGGATGTGGGTTTGAGTGAACTCCAGGAGTTGGTGATGGACAGGGAGGCCTGGTGTGCTGCAATTCATGGGGTTGCAAAGAGTCGGACATGACTGAGCAACTGAACTGAACTGAATTGAACTGATACTGTATTGGTGTTTCTCTTTCTGACTTACTTCACTCTGTATTATAGGCTCCAGTTTCATCCACCTCATTAGAAGTGAATCAAATGTGTTCTTTCTGATAGCTGAGCAATAGTCCGTTGTGTTTATGGACCACAACCTCCTTTTCCATTCATATGCCAATGGACATCCAGGTTGCTTCCATGTCCTAGCTATTGTAAATAGTGGTGCAGTGAACATTGGAGTACATGTGTCTCTTTCAGTTTTGGTTTCCTCAGTGTGTAAGAGGATTTCCTTTTCTCCACACCCTCTCTAGCATTTATTGTTTTTAGATTTTCTGATGGCTGCCATCCTGACCAGTGTGGGATTGTGCGTCATTGTGGTTTTGATTTGCATTTCTCTGATAATAAGAGAAGTTGAACATCTTTTCATGTGTTTGTTAGCCATTTATATGTCTTCTTTGGAGAACTGTCTGTTTAGGTCTTTAGCCCACTTTTTGATTGGGTTGTTTATTTTTCTGGTATTGAGCTGCCTGTGTATTTTGGAGATTAATTCTTTGTCAGTTGTTTTATTTGCTTTTATTTTCTCCCATCCTGAAGTCTGCCTTTTCACTTTGCTTATAGTATCCTTAATTGTGCAAAAGATTTTAAGTTTAATTGGGTCTCATTGTTTTACTTTTGCTTTTATTTCCATTTAAGAGTAACTTAAAAAAAAAGACATATACTTATTTAGTTTCCATCTAAAACTCTACCATCAGTTTTAGTTTTGCTTCCAAGTCTTGTCACTAAATCTTAAAACATTTTTTACTCTATTCTACTGGTAAAAATTAAGGAGATATTAACGAGAGTTGTGCCTGAAGGGAAAGAATAATTTCTAAATACATTGTTTCTTCATTTTAAAAATAAATGTTCCTTTTCTATATTATTCAAGTAAGTGTTATCCATCTTTGGTTGATCCATTAAAATGCATCTACCCAATGCATCCACCCTGTGTAACTGTCTGTAATTAGGACTTGCTGTGGTGAGTGGCAATATCTCCACATAATGCCATCTCCATATTTGGATGTGAATGAGTTGACAAAACAACCATCTCTCAGCTCAGTACAGATTATACATCTGTTAATTATACTGGGAATAAATTAAAATCCCATTTTACAATACCTCTATCATTGTCATTCTGTACAAGAAATACAGTATTTTGCTTCTGAATAAATCAGTTTGTCTTCAAATTCTATGTGCCAGAATAGTTTATTAGCTGATCCAAGGTAAGTCCCAAAGCACATTTGTCTTGATTTTTTTAATTTTTAATTTTATTTTTTTTTACGTTTGGTTTCACCTGAGCCTTGAGGTCTTATCTAGATCATGTGAAAGATTATATAGACATGAAGACAAGACATAAAGGCAAGTTCCTTTTCCTCCACATCCATCCCTTAGATGTGCAAATCATACTTTTGGCTCTCTAACTCATGAACTACTGCATATTACTCTCTGCTTAGAGTATCTGACTTTCTTGAGAGAAAAGTTCCTCATCAGTGCTAGTCTTCTTATGTAAACTCTGTCAGGTAACAAGTCAATCTATCTAGTTGTATGCAATTATCAACAAATGATCAAAGTTTATTCAGTTTAATTTTCTAGATCAATATCATGCTGGTGCTACATTTAAAGAGGTAGTAACAAGATGCTTTATCAAAACCTCCTAGAAATCTACAAAGGTTGAACGCATAAAAACCGAGAATATGCTGGTGATTGCCAAGGTGTAGGAGATGGGCAAATGGAGAGATGTTGGTCTCAGGGCACAGAATGTGGGTTATAAGATGACTAAATGCCAGGGATATAATGTACAATATGGTGACTATACTATCCTCAGGCAGTGCAGTTGGTAAAGAATCCACTCACTAATGCAGGAGACACAAAAAGTGCAAGTTTGGCCCCTCGGTTGGAAGATCCCTTGAAGGAGGAAATGGCAAATCACTTGTGGTCTTGCCTGAAAAGTTCCATTGACAGAGGAACTGGTGGGCTACAGTTCATGGGGTCACAAAGAGTAGGGCACGACTGAACAACTGAGCATGCAATATACTTAACAAAACTGTTTTGTATACTTGACATTTAGTAAAAATGTACATAACAGACGTGCACATGGTAACTATATGAGGTGACAGATGTGTTAACCAAACATCATGCTAATCATCTCAGGATATATAGGTATATCAAATAATTACTTTAAGCACCTTAAATTTACAAAAATGTTACTTGAAAATTCTATCTTAATGAAACTGGAAAAAAAAAGCCTTCTAATTAGAGCTTCAAGATACTCTTTGGTGTCACAAACAAACAAACTATGTCACACACACACAAATTCCATGTCAACCATTCTAAAAATTTTCAAGCCATGATGAAATAGCAAAGGAAAGAGAAAATCTGGTAACTTTGCATTCCTCATTTTGCTTTAAGGTCTTGCAATATGAATGAATACATGATGAAACAGAAGCTCATGTTTAATACACAATAACCGATATCTAAGAAGTAGATACTTTAACCCTGGAGGAGAGCATGGCAACCCATTCCACTATCCTTAACTACAGAATCCCACTGATGCAGGAGCCTCAAGGGCTACAACTCATAGGGTCTTAAAGAGTCAGACACAACTCTCTGAGTGTTTTAGAAGACAGGGAAAGAAGCGACTCAGGATGCACTCATGCACACAGATGCTCTGGCAATCCTGTTCCAGATGAATCAGAAAGCTACTAATAGCATAATATTTAAAAAGAACATATCTGTTTCAAAGAATCGGTAATGTGCATAAATAGTCATCAAAAAGAGGTGTGGTATTTCAGGCTAAGTGCAACAAGTACTCATCCACTCTCTCATTTATTAAACATTACATTAAATTTAGAATAGGCCAAGTGCAAGCTAAAGTCACAAGGCCAGAATTCTCTTGAGTTGTGTCTAATTGTCCCCCCAAAACAAGGAAATCAGCAACTCTTCATGGGCTTTTATGAGGTGAGGTATGTTATAAGCGCAAGTAGAAGATCAACATTTCAAGTACATTATTGAAGAGTTTCTATTAAAAGTTTTGCAGATGTTTTATAAAGTGATATACTTTATTTCTATCTTAAAATTAATTTAAACTTGTACATACTTATATAATATGCAAAATTTAAAATGTAGAAGCTTTAATGATAGATTTTGATATTCTAAGGCACTCAAATTTCTTTTCATTTACTAGCAACCTTTGCTTTCTTTTTCTAAATGACCTCAAGACAAATGCTTTATCTAGACCTAATTTGAGGGATTGTTTCAAAAAAGACTGTTTTTAAAGTAAATAATGCATTTGATTCTATGTAATGAATTATTTTAAAACTTTAAATGATTTTTAAATGAAATACTAAATAGCTAATTAAATCATGTCTCAAAGATCATTCTAATTTTTCAGTACTATATTTAATAACAAAAAGAATAAATTTGATATTATTGTTGGATAATAGGTATGTTACTCTGAAATATTTTTGTAGATTAGTTAGAGTCACACTTTAAAGGACCAAGCCTTTGTCCTTGGATGTCTATAATAATTTTAAAGTTATATAATCTGAAATAAACTTAGGACTCTTGGTTATCAGAAAGAAATCTTCAAAGAAGAATTCAGCAGTACCAGAAAGATTTCAGTGGATATGAAGAAATAATTGAGTGCTTAAAATCTGACTTTATAGGTCAAACCAGAAAAGGCAATGTCTGAAAATGAACTGATATAAAATTATAGAATTTTATTTGTGAGTTAGGTTGGTGGTTTCATAGAACAAATTGAGTATGTGACCTGGATTTCAGAAGATGTAAAGAATGGAGGAAGACTTAGTTAAGAACTAGAAGTCAGTTTGCCCCACAAGTTCTTGAAACAGTGGACAAATATGATCAAGGTCACCTGTGGACACAATCTAAATGATCAGGGAGGAGGTGAAAACATGAACAAAATTAAATTTGACTTTTCTAGTTAGGNGAGTTAGGTTGGTGGTTTCATAGAACAAATTGAGTATGTGACCTGGATTTCAGAAGATGTAAAGAATGGAGGAAGACTTAGTTAAGAACTAGAAGTCAGTTTGCCCCACAAGTTCTTGAAACAGTGGACAAATATGATCAAGGTCACCTGTGGACACAATCTAAATGATCAGGGAGGAGGTGAAAACATGAACAAAATTAAATTTGACTTTTCTAGTTAGGAGAGGGAGAAGGCAATGGCACCCCACTCCAGTACTTTTGCCTGGAAAATCCCATGGATGGAGGAGCCTGGTGGGCTGCAGTCCATTGGGTAGCTAAGAGTCGGACACGACTGAGTGACTTCACTTTCACTCCTGACTTTTATGCATTGGAGAAGGAAATGGCAACCCACTCCAGTATTCTTGCCTGGAGAATACCAGGGATGGGGGAGCCTGGTCAGCTGCCGTCTATGGGGTCGCACAGAGTCGGACACGACTGAAGTGATTTAGCAGCTATGAGAAGTGGATATTGGGGGCACTCAAGTCTTTCAGAGCTAAAGCTAAAAAACAAAGTTACTCCCATAAAGAGATTGACTACAACATGGTATATAAAGTCACTTTGCAGTAAGAAGTGATCTGTAGTCTTTTTATTTTTAATCACATATAAAAAAATTACCAACGGATAAGCAAGTTGGCTAAACATAAAAGATAAAGTTCAGAAGATTTTTGCCATCTCAAATAGATTAATTATCTACCACAAATTACTTTTGAAAGATTATTTTTTTTAATTTGTATTTTTATCATGTATATACAAAGAAAAATGTGTATGAAAAGAAATTTATTTGCACATTTAAAGGTATTGTCAGTGATAGAAATCTATATTTAATAGTTTTGATTAGCAATTATCTTTTCCATCTGTAATATGGGCATAAACATTAAAAATGGTTGGGTTCACAAAAAAGTTATTGCAGATATATGTGTCTGTGTGTGTATGTTTGGTGTGTTTGTGGGAGTATACTGGCATCCATGATGATGAGTTCACATGAGAATGCCATACATATATATGCCATATTATAAATATATATATATAAAATATATCATATATATGCCATATATATAAATATATATATTTATGATTTTATTTTCAAATCAGAATTCTTTCATTTTCCCCAGAATTAGACAGCATATATAAACTTTATTTATTTATTTTTTAAATGAAGGATAATTGCTTTACAGAATTTTGTTGTTTTTCTCTCAAACTTAAACATGAATCAGTCATAGTTATACATATATCCCTTCCCATTCGAGCCTCCCTTCCATCTCCTACCCCATCCTACCCCTCTAGGTTGATACAGAGCCCCTGTTTCCTGAGCCATACAGCAAATTCCCATTGGCTATCTATTTTACATTTGGTAATGTAAGTTTCTGTGTTACTCTTTCCATGCATCTCACCATCTCCTCCCTTTTCCCATGTCCATAAGTCTATTCTCTATGTCTCTTTCTCCATTGCTGCTCTGCAAATCAATTCTTCAGTACCATTTTTCTAGATTCCATATATATGCATTATACAATATTTATCTTTCTCTTTCTGACTTACTTCATTCTATATAATAGGCTCTAGGTTCATCCACTTCATTAGAACTGACTCAAATGTGTTCCTTTTTATGGCTGAGTAATATTCCATTGTGTATATGTACCATAACTTCTTTATCCATTCATCTGTCGATGGACATTTAGGTTGCTTCCATGTTCTAACTATTGAAAATGGTGCTGCAATGAACAATGGGATTCATGAGTCTTTTTCAATTTTGATTTCCTCATGGAATATGCTTAGGAGTGGGATTGCTGGGTAATATGATGGTTTTATTCCTAGTTTTTTGTGGTATGTCCATATCCATCTTCCACAGTGGCTGTTTCAATTTACATTCCCACCAACAGTACAACAGCATTCCCTTTTCTCCACATCCTCTCCAGCATTTATTGTTTGTAGATATTTTGACATTTCAGTTATAAGCTGGACAAAAATTGTAGCAGAAAAAAGGAAACTTTCATCACAGAAATATTTTTATTATGTAAGTTTAACTTTAAACTTATTTGAAAATTCTGTTTGAAATAGTGTATTTGGTTCCTATCACTAATATATTTCAAAATTTTTGATTTATTTTAAAAAGCTGTTAAGATAGAGGATTTTTACTAATCAATTTAAGGTGGCCTTTCAAATGTATGTGCCTAAACTGGGCCTTCTATTGATCTGTCCATTTCTGTAAATATATGTTTGCTAAGTTTCTATTTCTTTTTGTCTTTAACAAATAGTATGAATTAAGATAATGTAATAGTATAGAAACTGTGTGATTTAGGCAACAACTAAAGTAAATATTCATTTTCAAATCAGTGTGTCAGAAGAAAAATCTTATTTTTTCATTTTGCATCTTCGATTGCAGTGGTAGAAATTAAATCTTTGTCATTTAGGAATTCTCCTTGCTCATAGATTGCATTGAAAGTATCCAAGATTACAAAGTATATTGGCTATAAAGGATTTGCTCGTGATCCATTGTCTTCAATGTAAGCAGGATACAGGCTGTTGCTGAGGCAGCCATTATTCATATGAGTCTTGTGTTTCTAGTGCATTTCAGATTGAGATCCTTGGATATCAATCCATACATACAGAAAGGCCTTGATGTTTATGTTTTGTGTGTGTGTACAAGAAAGAGAGAGAGAGAGAAAAGGGGAGAGCACAGGAGAGAAAGGAAGGAAGGACAGATGGGAGGATAGAGGGAGGGTAGGAGGGAGAAAGGAAAGAATAAAGAAAGGAAAGAAATAATGTTTTATTATGTACTTTATTATTATTAGGAATAAAAAAATCACTGTTTTCAAAATACGATTCCACTGCTGTTGCTAATGATAAGTTGCTTCAGTCATGTCCAACTCTGTGCAGTCCCATAGATGGCAGCCCATGAGGCTCCCACGTCTCTGGGATTCTCTTGGGAATAACACTGGAGTGGGGTGCCATTTCCTTCTCCAATGCATGAAAGTGAACACAATTATAAACATTCTTAGTAGTGAACTACTGTTAAAAAATTGATCTCAAATATACAATTCTTGATTTTTGCATTTAAGTTTTCATAGACTAGTCCAAAGCATTTATTTCATGGTTGGGTTTTCTCTGCGCAATAATCCAAGAATTCCACCATTGATAAGGTATCATCAACATTCATTTGATAAAAATGGGTACTGAGGAGAAATCTTGTTCTTTAAAAGTGTCATATTGGAAATGTCGTACACTAGTTTTCACTTTTATGTGCTAGAGTTCAATCACAAAAGCTACTTATTTACCTAAGGATAGACCAGAATGTGATCTAGTTATATGCTAGGAAGACAAAAAGATTTTTAGAGACAATTAATATTCTCTGCAATGATCTTCACTTTTATTGCTAAATATACCTAAGCCCCATATTACCCATGGGACATACTTATCCACATCCCCCAACAGACAATAACCTCCTCCTGTTAGTACATTTTGTTCATTGTCTAGATAGCTTGGTCAACCTTCAGGTCTTATAGCCCAGAATCCTACAACCTGTAAGAAAAAGTTCATCTACCCCACCTCATATCTAATATATCTTGGTGACAGAAGAAGGGAATCACCAGCAAAAATAAAACAAACAATAGCCCCTCCGACTTGGAAAAGGCAAGCATGGTGATTCTAGTAGTGATGGAATCTAGCAGTACAAGCACCAAAATCCATTCTTCAGATGGTTAAAGATATTCTCCAATCAGCCCCTTGATTATCTAGTGGGGAAAAAACTCCCTTATCTGCTTCTGTAATATCCTTCCCAGTATATTAACATTCACTGTGACATCTAAAAAAGATGTCCTTTTCATTATAGGGGACTGGAATGCTAAAGTAGGAAGTCAAGAAACACCTGGGGTAACAGGCAAATTTGGCCTTGGAATGTGGAATGAAGCAGGGAAAAGACTAATAGAGTTTTGCCAAGAAAATGCACTGNAATAAATCCTCCTGCTGTTTGCATCAAATCCGAGTCTCAGTGATCTTTGGAGCGACGGGTCCTAGGAAAAGACCGTAAGGTCTAACAGTAACATATCCAGAGATTAGGCAGGAACATCTTTAATGCTAAAGTTCTGCTTACCACAAACAACATTCAAGCAGTTAATTAATTAATTTATCACCTATATTAACTCAGTAGGAAGTCAGTGAAGAGTTTTAGGCAGAGAACAAATAGAACTAATTTTATAAGAATTATGTTGGTTGCTACATTGGAGGAAAATGAAGAATGGACAACAGTCAGGAAACCATCACAGTCATCCAGGTGAAAAATGACAGTATCTTAGAGAGTGGCAGTAATGACAATGAACTATAGAGAAGTAGTTAAAAAGATGTAGGGAGGTATTTGGGAATTAAAAGTGTGAGAATTTGTTACAGGATATGGCACAAGAATAAAGTAAAAATTCCTGGCATGATTATGAGGTTTCAGGGAGATTTTTTATTCTATTTAACAAGGAGTTAACTTTCAGAAATCCAAGCAGAGATGTTCACAGCATTAATGTTCTGAGACCTGACCAGGAATAGAGATGTAAATCTGAGAGTCATCAAAAGCATATACAATCATTAAAGTCACTTTAAAAGAGGAAATACACTAAAAATATATGAAGATCTAGGACTTGAGGATATTGATGTTTGAAAACCTGGACAACAAAGATTAGCGCAGCAAAGGAATATGGAGATGAGAGCTCAGACTGGTAGCAAGAAACTTAGGATGTGTTGCCTTGGAAACAAGAATGTGCCTGTTCTCAGTCACTCAGTTGTATGCAACTCTTTGTTACCCCATGGACGGTAGCCCACCAGGCTCCTCTGTCCATGGGATTTCCCAAGCAAGAGTACTGGAGTGGGTTGCCATTTTCCTCCAGAGATCTATTAATAGAAAGAATAGAGACTGCTAAAGAAGAATCAACACTCTCGAAAGCTGCTGCAAAATACTGTTAGAAGATTAAAATTTTTCCTTGGATTAGGAGTATTGAGATTAAAGACAGCCTAAAAAGAGTCATTCTCATGGGCCTGAAAACATTCTGAACTGGATTAAGAAATGGCATAGGTTGAGAAAATGGATAGTGATAACAAATTTTTTACCTCTGGGGTTGGAAAGTGATAAAAAAGAAATGAATAGTTGCTTTTGACAAGTGATGCTTAATGATTTCTCTTTTTTAATGCACAGAAATATGGGTTTACAGTGAAATACCAGTAGATCCTATTTCGTGTGCCCAGAAGCTGAACAGTTAACATGAGGCCCCACACTCAGAAGCAGCCACACTGGTTTAATCTCTGCTATTTCCCTCCTGGAATTATTCATAATTTTAAGTGTGACCTGTGTTTTCTTGGTGAAACTTGATGGGACAAAATACATGGGACAGAGGTAGGGAGCCTGGACCTGCCTCTTGCTTAATCCTTACCACCTGGGAATGGCTTGGCCATCCAGCGACCCCCTTTCCCACAGCCAGATTGTCCTCTTAGCCCTGCACTTGGGCAATAACCAGCTGGAGTCTGAGGGGAAAGGAGGCCCTCATTCTGCTTCCAACCTTTGCCCTCATAGGGTGTGCGCTCCAGAGCATCTCAGATGGAGTCTGGCAGCAGCATGGCTGGCAGGTGCAAAGCTGTCTTGGAGGAGGCAACCTCATGCCTCCTCCCCATCCAGCTGTGCAATGCATCCAGGAGTGGAGATTTAAAGACCTTTGGGGGTTGCAGGCAGCCCCCAGTGGATTGCGATGGCTGCACCATGAAGAGGTGGGATACCTGGCTCTGAACCGTGTGGGTCTGGAGGCTGCAGAACCTGGCAGCTCACTGCCTGAGCCAGGAAACCCCTGCATCCTAGAACAGGGCATCCGTGCAAATGCGAGGGTCTACACTCACTACTGAGTAACACCATTCCTAGAGAGCCCTGTCTGGGCAGGCTCCACATTTGAGGAATTTTCTCTTATTCCTTTCAACCTTCTTGAGTCTAGTTTTACTTGATTCTGGTCTACTACAGCATAAGCTTTGTGTTTGAAGACCAGCTAGGGAACAAGACATAAGTTCTCTCTAAGCATTGAAACCTAGCATTGCATGGAAACATTCATGCTAATAAGTTAAATTTTATTTTTTATTTGTATTTTTCTTTACTTGAAACAATGTTGAATAGGAAAAACCACGGGAGGTCAAGTCTGGAAGATGGAAGAAAGCTTTGTATCTTAGCGTTAGTCACACTTCCTCTTCTGAACAAGAACTTTCATTGCCATTTTGTACTGGCCCTGCAAATTATGTAGTTGGAAGAGTCAATAGTGAGGAAGAGGTGGAAGAGAAAGGAGAGGAGAGCATGAATTCATTGTGTAAGTTCCCTGCAAAAGCTGGGAGATATGAGAGGATTGGCCATACTGATATATGCCCCATGACTGAAGAGCTGAGTCAGGAACTGGATTTAGAGGGTCCAATATAGCCATTCAGAAATAAATTCTAAAGCATCAAATAAATGGGAAATTTAAAAACTAGAATATGTAATCTGTTTAAAAATTGAAGAAGAAAATTCTATCTTTGGAAGAATTAAACATTCTTACATTGACCAGAGAAACAGCATGAAACAAAGTATTTCCTCTTGTTTTACTTACCTATCTTTAATTTAGAAATATTTCACAAAATTAAAATCACTTAAAACGATTAGTGATACAGACAGAACAAAGGGAACCTAGGAGGAACATAGGGATTATATTTTACAAGCATTTAGACAGACTAATTACTTATTAGCTTACTCCATTTAAGTTCAATAAAAGAAACATTCCCAAGAGTCAGATTCATTAATTACTAAAATTAGATATTATCAAATGAAGTAAAATTTATTTTAATCAAGAAAGTCTCAGAGGGAATAGATATATTTTCATCTGACAAGGATTTTTTTCTTTACACACAATTCTCTCAAATGGAATTTCAGGCCATATTAGTATTGTTTACTGAACGTTTGGGCTTACTAACTGATTAGTATTAAGATCATTATGATTTTAGAGAAACTTTTTATCCACTTGTCCCATTTAGGCTACTGACTTTGTTGTGAAGTTCCTTGTAATAGGTTCTTTAAGGTTTTCCTTATAAGATATAAATAAATCAGAAGAAAATAGCTCGTTATTCTACATCTCAATTTCACAGTTTATTAAAATCAGAGATTCTTAAACTTTTATCCGAGATTCAAATTACTATATATGGATAGGAACTCAAGAATGTGCATTACTTAAAGCATGTTAAATGCTTGAAGTGACATGAGAAACATTCCTTAAGATGCACTGAGGCAAACATTCCCTATTTATTTACTAATCTATGCTTAAGTACAACTTCCCTGGTGACTCAGACGGTAAAGTNTTACACACAATTCTCTCAAATGGAATTTCAGGCCATATTAGTATTGTTTACTGAACGTTTGGGCTTACTAACTGATTAGTATTAAGATCATTATGATTTTAGAGAAACTTTTTATCCACTTGTCCCATTTAGGCTACTGACTTTGTTGTGAAGTTCCTTGTAATAGGTTCTTTAAGGTTTTCCTTATAAGATATAAATAAATCAGAAGAAAATAGCTCGTTATTCTACATCTCAATTTCACAGTTTATTAAAATCAGAGATTCTTAAACTTTTATCCGAGATTCAAATTACTATATATGGATAGGAACTCAAGAATGTGCATTACTTAAAGCATGTTAAATGCTTGAAGTGACATGAGAAACATTCCTTAAGATGCACTGAGGCAAACATTCCCTATTTATTTACTAATCTATGCTTAAGTACAACTTCCCTGGTGACTCAGACGGTAAAGTGTCTGCCTACAATGTGGGAGACCCAGGTTCGATCCCTGGGTTGGGAAGATTCTCTGGAGAAGGAAATGGCACCCCCTCCAGTACTCTTGCCTGGAAAATCCCATAGATGGAGGAGCCTGGTAGGCTATAATCTATGGGGTCGCAAAGAGTCGGACACGACTGAGCAACTTTACCTCATGCTTAAGTATTTTAACTGCAGGGTTTTTTGCTGTGTTTGTTGCTTAAGTGCGGATTATCCTGGGCTTTCATTTCTCAGTTTGCCAGTGGTGGGCTTCTTGGACAAAAATAAATTACCTGTAAACATTTTCTATATTTACTACTATACAAAACACATACAAATACATAATCAACTAAAATTATGATAGTTTGATAGTTTTCATGAACAAATATTTGTAAAATACATGTGTGGGAAAGGTGTGATTGAGTTCATAGTAAAACTGTGTTCACCTTTACAGAAATAGCTTAAAGATATAGCAGGGTACAACCTCACACCTGTCAGAATGGCCATCATTAAAAATCTACAAATAACAAATGCTGGAGAGTGTGTGGAGAAAAGCAAACTTTCCCACATTGTTGGTAGGAATGTAAGTTGGTTCAGCCACTGTGGAGAACAGTCTGGAGGGTCCTTTAAAAAATAAAAGTAGAACTATAAAATGACCCTCAATCCTACTCCTGGGCATATATCCACAGAAAACAATAATTCAAAAAAATACATGCGCTGCAATGTTCACTGTAGCACTATTTACAATAGTCAAGATATGGATGCAATCTGTTAATAAATGTCTACCAATAGAGGAATGAATAAAGAATATATGGTGTGTTTGCACACACATGTACACAATGGAGTACTACTCAGCAATTAAAAGAATGAAATGATGCCCTTTGCAGAAACATGGATGTAATTAGAAATTACCATATTGAATCAGACAAAGACAAATATATATTACTTATATTTAAGCAATATAAAATATGACACAAATAAACTTATCTATGAAGTAGAAATAGAATCATAGGCATAGAGAATAGACTGATGATTGTCAAAGAGGAGGGGGGTGGGAGAGGGATGAATGGGGAGTTTGCGATGAGCACATGCAAACTCATTTAGAATGAACAAACAAGGTCTTACCATATAGCACAGAGAACTAAATTCAATGTCCTATGATAAACCATGATAGAAAATAATATGAAAGGAGTAATATGGATAATAAGAATATGTATAACTGAGTTACTTTTCTGAACAGCTGTAATTAACTCAATGTTGTAATTCAACTACATTTCAATAAAAAGTTGTCAACCACAAATCTGAAAAAATGATAGAGTAATAGTCATATCATAAGCAGGAAGTGTTCTTCCAGAATGTCCATGAAAGTTATTTAGGAGCCTTAGTTGTATAATGTAAATACTCCTTAATCCCCTACCAGCTATGTGACTACTTGATTAATTATGAGACATAATCAAATAGCCAACCTCCTCTATCTTGGCTACATTTCTGCAATTTGTCTGTTCAGAACCAACCACTCTCCTTACAGTTATATTAGAACCAACTTCTATTATTATAGAGGAGGTACTGCTGATGTAACTGCTGACCAGTCATCTTCTGTTTCAGAACCAACTGTTTATTCATTCAATAACATTTATGAACAAGCTACTGTGTTCTAGAAAAATGAGGATACAAATGTTTCTCTCTTCATAGATCTTACATTCTAGTGGGGGAAATATACAGTAAATGAGTAAGTACTTGATATACATGAGTGTTATGTTAAAAGTAAAATACAAGTAAGCAGTAGAGAAGTGTGGGGATGTAGGGAGTTCTTTTAGATTGGGTGAAATTAAGTTCTTGCAAATGGAGTGACATTTAAGCCAATACCTAAATAAAATGAGAGAGCAAAGCAGAGTGTTGCAGAAGTGGAATGCTATAGTATGCAATTTTTTGAGTCTGGTTTATTGTATTAACATTATGCATGTCAGATTCATTCATATTATTAACGATATGAGTAATTCATTTCATTTTTATGATTGCTGAGCAGTACTCCAGTGAATAGAGATTTCAGTTGGTTTTCTTTGATGCCCTAAACATGAAACATTTGTGTTGTTTCTTCTTTGGGTAATTATGAATAAAGTTGCTATATATACAATCACAGATAGGCTTTTCAGTGAACATATATTTTCACTTGACTTGAGCAGTCCTCTGTGAGAGGAATTGCTAGATCATATGGTAAGCATATACTTAACTTTATAAGATATTGGCACAATGTCCAACGTGGCTATACCATTTTGCTTTCTAACCAGCAGTGTATGAGAATTCTAGTTGCTCTACGTATATTGCAGCTCTTATATTTTCTTTTTTTTTTTTTTGACTTAACCTCCTCTAATAAGTGTATGAAAGTAAAAGTTAGCTGCACAGTTGGGTCTGACTCTTTGTGATTCCATGGACTGCAGCCTGTCCTGCTCTTCTGTCCATGGAATTCTCCAGGCAACAGTACTGGAGTGGGTTGCCATTTCCTTCACCAGGCGATATTCCTGACCCAGGGATAAGTCAGGAGACTGGGTTCTCCTTCATTGCAGGCAAACTCTTTATCGACTTAGCCACTAGGGAAGCCCCCTCATAAGCGTATGGTGGTATCTCATTCTGTTTCCAGTTGTGTTTCCTAATGACTAATGATGTTCAGTCGTCTATCATGTGACATCCTGTATCTTCTTCAGTAAAAGGTCTCCTTAAGTGCCTACCCAGTTTCATTTGGCTTATCATTAATAAATATTGAAATTTCTTAATGTATTATAGAAAATTTTCCAGGTTACTACATAACACTGAGCAGAGTTCCATGTGCTATATAGGAGGTCATTGTTGGTTCTCCATTTTAAATATAGCAGTGTGTACATGTTCATACCAAACTCCCTAACGATCCCTTCCCCCATCTGTCCCTCTGGCAACAATAAGTTCCATTTCTCTAAGCCTGTGAGTCTGTTTCTGTTTTGTAAGTTCATTTGTATCATTTCTTTTTAGATTCCCCATATATGGGATGTCCTGCAATATTTCTCCTTCTCTAACTTACTTTACTCAGTATGACGATCTCTAGGTTCACCTATATTGCTGCAAATGGCATTTCATTCTCTTTAATGGCTAAGCAGTATTCCAGTATATATATGTACCAAATCTTCTTTATCCACTCCTCTGTTGATGGACATTTAGGTTGCTTGCTATATGAACAGTGCTGTGATGAAACCTGGAATGCATGTATCCTGTCAGATTGTTTTTCTCACGATAGTGTATTTATGAATATTTTCTCCCAGTCTGTAGTTTGTTTTTAAATTCTTCTGAAAATGTCTTTGAAACACTTCAGATTTTTTTTTTCTTGTTGAATAAATTTGACATATTTAGAGCCCTACTTCCCTCAGTTCAGTTCAGTTCATTCATTCAATCATGTCTGACTCTTTGCAACCCTGTGAATTGCAGCATATCAGGCCTCCCTGTCCATCACCAACTTCCTGAGCCCACCCAAACCCATGTTCATTGAGTTGGTTATGCCATCCAGCCATCTCATCCTCTGTTGTCACCTTCTCCTCCTGCTCTCAATCTTTCCCAGCATCAGGGTCTTTTCACTGAATCAGCTCTTCGCATCAGGTGACCAATGTATTGGAGTTTCAGCTTCAACATCAGTCTTTCCAGTGAACACGCAGGAATGGTCTCCTTTAGGATGGACTGGTTGGATCACCTTGCAGTCCAAAGGACTCTCAAGAGTCTTCTCCAACACCACATTTTGAAAGCATCAATTCTTTGGCACTCAGCTTTCTTGATAGTCCAACTCTCACATCCATACATGACTACTGGAAAAACCACAGCCTTGACTAGACCTTTGTTGACAAAGCAATGTCTCTGCTTTTTAATATATTGTCTAGGTTGGTCATAACTTTCCTTCCAAGGAGTAAGCGTCTCTTAATTTCATGGCTTCAATCACCCCACTCCAGTACTCTTGCCAGGAAAATCCCATGGATGGAGGAGCCTGGTAGGCTACAATCTATGCAGTTGCAAAGAGTCAGACATGACTGAGCAACTTCACTTCCCTCACCTCAATCACCATCTGCAGTGATTTTGGAGCCCAAAAAGATAAAGTCAGCCACTGTTTCCACTGTTTCCCCANAGTATACTGTATTGGTGCTTTTCTTTCTGGCTTACTTCACTCTGTATAATTGGTTCCAGTTTCATCCATCTCATTAGAACTGATTCAAATGTATTCTTTTTAATGGCTGAGTAATACTCCATTGTGTATATGTACCACAGCTTTCTTATCCATTCATCTGTTGATGGATGGATAAGATAAATAAATAAATAAGATAAATAAATAAATTCATTTATTTATTTTAATTGGAGGCTGACATTTTAAAGATCTCTCCAGATGTCTTAGGAGACCCATCAGCTCTTTCGTGTATGGGATGCACCAATGGTCCTAACCTCATTATGCCACTGTTCTCATAGTGAGGGATGTGAAAATCCTCTATTTAGCTCCAAAGCCTTGCTTTGGTACAACATGGGTTAATGAAAATTGAGCTGTATGGGAATTGAATGTAGGTTTTTATTGCTAGAACCATACTTTCAGGAGGCCCAATCTCTTTAGAAAATAATCAGATACCGTAAATTCAAAAATTTTGACATAGAGATGGGATTTCACCTGAGCTCTAAGCTAATTTGTGCCAAAAAGTTAGGTGGGGACACATCTGTATATACGCACATACTACTAAAATTGTCCCATTTGT
>SJYA01002209.1:562409-630172 GCA_006410615.1 Neotragus moschatus | reverse complement strand
TGGCTTGGAAGTCCAAATTTTAATTTCAGCTTGGACTTGGCTATAACAAAGGAAAAAGGAAAGATTGATGGATGGACAGTAAGAGTACCATTTGCAGGCAAGAGTCATAATCCAATACTCTGCTCACTTAGCTATTTCTGAGGAGGGATTAATTTGTGCCTTTGAATTATGGGTCAGGGAAAGCCCATGGTTTTAATTAAGGAGGCCCATGCCTGCGGCCCCCTTTTTACATGATCATGTGGCTTGCAGAAAGGGAGGGAAGACTTTGGATTAAGATGAGATGAGTGAAGCACTCGCCAGAGGTTCAAAATTTTAAAGTGCACCCAAAGCCTCTGGAATCCAGATAAATAATATTTTAATGCAGTGTGCTGAAAATGAAAATGAATGCAAAAAATGCATGATGAGCAAAACATAAAAGTTTAAGATAATAACAGGATCTAATCCTGCACTTGCAGAATCATGTCTCACTTGATTCACACTAACCCTGGCCTTCTGTCCAATAAAATCTCATTTACAAAAATAGGCAGCCAGTTCACAGGTATAGTTTGGCTTGCTGCTTTGAACTTTTAACAATATTGCATTACAAATAAAAACTACAATGAGGTATCACTTCACATTGGTCAGAATGGCCATCATCAAAAAAATCTATAAGCAGTGAATGCTGGAGAGGGTCTGGACAAGAGCAACATTCTGACACTATTGATGGGAACGTAAATTGGTGCAACCACTATGGAGAACAGTATGGAAGTTCCTCAAAAGATTAAAAATAGAACTACCATATGGCCCAACAATCCCACTCCTGGGCATACATTTGGGCAGTACTATAATTCAAAAAATATATATATATATACATGCACCCTTAGGTTCATAGCAGCACTATGTAAAATACACAAGACATGGAAGCAACTTAAATGCCCATCGACAGATGAATGGATAAAGAATATGTAGTACATATATAATGAAATATTCAGTTCAGTAGCTCAGTCATGTCCGATTCTTTGCAATCCCATGAACCAGCACACCAGGCCTCCCTGTCCATCAACAACTCCCAGAGTTCACCCAACCTCATGTCCATTGAGTCAGTGATGCCATCCAACCATCTTACCCTCTGTCATCCCCTTCTCCTACTGCCTTCAGTCTTTCTCAGCATCAGGGTCTTTTCAAATAAGTCAGCTCTTCTCATCAGGTGGCCAAAGTATTGGAGTTTCAGCTTCAGTATCAGTTCTTCCAATGAACACCCAGGACTGATCTCCTTTAGGATGGACTAGTTGGATCTCCTTGCAGTCCAAGGGACTCTCAAGAGTCTTCTCTAACACCACAGTTTAAAAGCATCCATTCGTCGGTGCTCAGCTTTCTTCATAGTCCAACTCTTACATCCATACATGACTGCTGGAAAAACAATAGACTTGACTAGACAGATCTTTGTTGACAAAACGTCTCTGCTTTTTTTTTCTGATCTATCTATATTTTTATTTATTTATTTTTAATATACACTTATGTATTTTAATTGAAGGCTAATTACTTTACAATATTGTGTTGGTTTTGCCATACATCAACATGAATCCGCCATGGGTGTATACATGTTCCCCATCCTGAACCCGCCTACCACCTCCCTCCCGAAACCATCCCTTTGGGTCATCCCAGTGCACCAGCCCCAAGCATCTTGTACCATGCATCAAACCTGGACTGGTGATTCATTTCACATATGATATTATACATGTTTCAATGCCATTCTCCCACATAAGCCCACCCTCGCCCTCTCCCACAGAGTCCATAAGACTGTTCTATACATCTGTGCCTCTTTTGCTGTCTCGCATACAGGGTTATCATTACCATCTTTCTAAATTCCATATATATGCTTTAGTATACTGTATTGGTGTTTTTCTTTATAGCTTACTTCATTCTGTATAATAGGCTCCAGTTTCAGCCACCTCTTTAGAACTGATTCAAATGCATTCTTTTTAATGGCTGACTAATACGCCATTGTGTCTATGTACCACAGCTTTCTTATCCATTCATCTGCTGATGGACATCTAGGTTGCTTTCATGTCCTGGCTATTATAAACAGTGCTGTGATGAACATTGGGGTCCAAGTGTCTCTTTCCATTCTGGTTTCCTTGGTGTGTATGCCCAGCAGTTCTATTTCCAGTTTTTTAAGGAATCTCCACACTGTTCTCCATAGTAGCTGAATTCGTTTGCATTCCCACCAACCCAACAGTGTAAGAGGGTTCCCTTACAGCATTTATTGCTTGTAGATTTTTGGATAGTAGCCATTCTGACTGGTGTGAAATGGTACCTCAGAGTGATTTTGATTTGCATTTCTCTGATAATGAGCAACGTTGAGCATCTTTTCATGTGTTTGTTAGCCATCTGTATGTCTTCTTGGAGTAATGTGTTTAGTTCTTTGGCCAATTTTTTGATTGTATCATTTATTTATCTGGAATTGAGCTACAGGAGTTGCTTGTATATTTTTGAGATTAATTCTTTTCAGTTGCTTCACTTGTGATTATTTTCTCCCATTCTGAGGCTGTCTTTTCACCTTGCTTATAGTTTCCTTTTTTGTGCAGTAGCTTTTAATTTCAATTAGGTTCCATTTTTTATTTTTGCTTTTATTTCCAATATTCTGAAAGGTGGGTCATAGAGGATCCTGCTGTGATTAATGTCAGTGTGTTTTGCCAATGTTCTCCTCTAGGAGTCTTATAGTTTCTGGTCTTATGTTTAGATCTTTAACCCATTTTGAGTTTTATTTTTCTGTATGGTGTTAGAAAGTGTTCTAGTTTCATTCTTTTACAAGTGGTTGACCAGTTTTCCCAGCACCACTTGTTAAAGAGATAGTCTTTAATCCATTGTATATTCTTGCCTCTTTTGTCAAAGATAAGGTGTCCATAGGTGCGTGGACTTATCTCTGGGCTTTCTATTTTGTTCCATTGATCTATATTTCTGTCTTTGTGCCAGTACCATACTGTTTTGATGACTGTGGCTTTGTAGTAGAGCCTGAAGTCAGGCAGGTTGATTCCTCCAGTTCCATTCTTCTTTTCTCAAGATTGCTTTGGCTATTCGAGGTGTTTTGTATTTCCATACAAATTGTGAAATTATTTGTTCTAGTTTGTGAAAAATACCGGTGGTAGCTTGATAGGGATTGTGCTGAATCTGTAGATTGCTTTGGGTAGTATATTCATTTTCACTGTAATGATTCTTCCAATCCATGAACACAGTATATTTCTCCATCTATCAGTGGCCTCTTTGATTTCTTTCACCAGTGTTTATAGTTTTCTGTATATAGATCTTTTGTTTCTTTAGGTAGATATATTCCTAAGTTGTTTATTCTTTTCATTGCAATGGTGAGTGGAATTGTTTCCTTAATTTCTCTCTTTATTTTCTCATTATTAGTGTATAGGAATGCAAGCGATTTCTGTGTGTTGATTTTATATCTTGAAACTTTACTATATTCATTGATTAGCTCTAGTAATTTTCTGGTGGAGTCTTTAGGGTTTTCTATGTAGAGGATCATGTTGTCTGCAAACAGTGAGAGTTTTACTTCTTCTTTTCCAGTNTTCCTTAATTTCTTTTTCTACTTTCTCATTATTAGTGTATAGGAATGCAAGGGATTTCTGTGTGTTGATTTTATATTCTGCAACTTTACTATATTCGTTGATTAGCTCTAGAAATTTTCTGGTGGAGTCTTTACAGTCTTCTATGTAAAGGATCATGTCATCTGCAAACAGTGAGAGTTTTACTTCTTCTTTTCCAGTTTGGATTCCTTTTATTTCTTTTTCTGCTCTGATTGCTGTGACAAAAACTTCCAAAACTATGTTGAATAGTAGTGGTGAAAGTGGGCACACTTGTCATGTTCCTGTGTTTAGGGGAAATGCTTTCAATTTTTCACCATTGAGGATAATATTTGCTGTTCAGTTCAGTTCAGTTGCTCAGTCGTGTCCGACTCTTTGTGACACCATGAATCACAGCATGCCAGGCCTCCCTGTCCATCACCAACTTCTGGAGTTCACTCAGACTCACGTCCATCAAGTCAGTGATGCCATCCAGCCATCTCATCTTCTGTCGTCCCCTTCTTCTCCTGGCCCCAATCCCTCCCAGCATCAGAGTCTTTTCCAATAAGTCAACACTGCANCATGAAGATCTTTTTTGTACAGTTCTTCTGTGTATTCTTGCCACCTCTTCTTAATATATTTTGCTTCTGTTAGGTCCATACCATTTCTGTCCTTTATCAAGCTCATCTTTGCATGAAATGTTCTCTTGATATCTAAACTCTGATATACAGACTCATATATTATTATGCAATTTTAACCAAAAATCAAGGCACCTGAAAAGCACTTTTCTGAAATTTTCTATTTTATTTAACATAATGTGAAGATTGTAACATATTTTGAAGATTATTATTTTTCTTTATAATTCTATCTAGGCAATTCTAATATTTTCAATAAGTGTGTAGTATTCTCTTGCATGAGTTCATAAAACTCATTAAATTGATCTGCTAATCAGTTAGTAACATACATCCAGATAATTTGTAGAAATCTTCTACTATAAACAGCACTGAATTTCACTTTCAGGTTTATAATATAGCACATTTGTAAGAGCATGTAATTAAGATGTATTTTTGGAAGAGAAAATAATGGATCAAAGTGAGGTAACATTTCAAAATTTAATTGGTATTACTAAATTTCTTATAAAGATAATGTACAATTTTTAGTCTTAAAATATTATGACAATAAATGTCTGTGATTTTTCATCCAACCTAGAATATTGTCAGCATTTTTATCTCTGCCAGTCGTACATGGTTATGATATTTTTTCTGTTTATTTTATTTACAAGTGACAGAGACATCTGTTAAATACCTAAAAGCCATTTGAATATACTTTATCTTCTTGCTACAGGGGACTAACTTATGTAAGACAAACCCTACTAAAGCTAGAGAAAAAAAAAATTAAACTATATACACTTGAAAGCACCAGAGATCTACCAAGACACTGAGGACTTAAGGATTGAAAACACTAGTAAGAAGAGACATGAAGAAAAGTAAGCCAAACACTTTTCGACATGAGGCAGGTGTCAAAGCTGCACTGAGTATGAAAAGGCAAGCAGACCTTTCATTAGTCTCCAGGGTCAGGAAGAAAAAAAATCAATTTCAGATCCCGAGGCAGTCGAAGGGACATGGCAAATGCTTGAGACTTTCAGATGTGACAATTACACCCCAGGAATAGTGATGCATCAAAACAGACAAGCCTCAGAATCAAAACAAAGTTGCAAGTAAGTGCAATTCTTCTTTGGACTAAGCTACACTTCCCTTTGGAGAAAGCGGTTATTCGTCAGAGTCACAAATATCTGTACTTTTTCCATACAAAAAGAAGCATGCATTAAACAATTTAATGGGCATATTAGGATTTAAATTTAAATTACTCAAAACTGAAAGAGCCTCCTGCTACTAAAACCCAATAAAACATTTCACCCTCCTTTCTCACCTTGGATGTTCCTTTAGACTTTTTAATGTTCCGTAGTCTAGAATAAAAGCTCATGCCAAGGATGTTCTGGTTGATTTTCTTTCACAAAAGCTACTAACATAGTACATTATCAAGGTAAATTAAAAGGCAGACCTCTAATCCTGCTTTGAAGAATCAGGAAAGTAGCCAAAAGAGGGAATGTTCAGGTTAATGTTGAAGAAGTAGTAACTTCAACAGTTACAGCTGTCCTCAGTATTTGGTTTTTGGAGGAGGATGAATACTAAGTATTTTAGATAGTTTTATTCATTTAATTTTTAGAACAACCCTTTGAGGTAGGTTTTCCAGATAAAGAAACCCAGGCACTAGAAGTTCAAGTCACTTTCCCCAAGGTGACATAAGCAGGAAAACTTACTTGAACAGTAAACAGCAGAACTTATCACAGATTTCTTATGATGATGAAATAAGTGCAATGTATATATAATAGTAACTGCTCAATAAAATGAATCATATATATTGTTGCATGCTAAGAATCCTATGAGATCTTTTAATATTAATAAATGGATTCAAACATAAAATGCACATAATAAAGAGAAAAAATTTTTGTTGTCTACATCTGTCACAATCTCCCTGTTTCCAGAGGTACCATATATATTACTCTAAGTATCATTTGAAAATAATAGGCAATAACAGCATAACATAATGTTAAAGGCATGATCTCTTTGTAAATATTACCTCTAGGTAAATATTTGGAACTTTATAAGATGTTATTTTTCCTCTTTGCAGCATGATGATAACAATAGCACCAACTGCACTGTATCAAAAGGAAACACCTGCAAAGCACGGACCACAGTTGCTAACTAAAATTAGTATTCAGTAAGTACTAGTTACAAAGATACTTAGTTTCAGAAAAACAACATTTGTAAATATTGTACTCATCTTTATATCATATGTTGCAAATACTCTTTTTCATTCCAAGGAATTCTTTTCCCAAAGTATTTCCATGAATATGCTCAACAAAAGATTTTTCTCATGTTCCCTGCTGCTGCTGCTGCTGCTGCTGCTGCATCACTTCAGTTGTGTCCGACTCTGTGCGACCCCATAGATGGCAGCCCACCAGGCTCTGCAATCCCTGGGATTCTCCAGGCAAGAACACTGGCGTGGGTTGCCATTTCCTTCTCCAATGCATGAAGGTGAAAAGTCAAAGAGAAGTCGCTCAGTCGTGTCTGACTCTTCGTGACACCATGGACTGCAGCCTACCAGGCTCCTCCGTCCATGGGATTTTCCAGGCAAGAGTACTGGAGTGGGATGTCATTGCCTTCTCTAGGGGCACAGAAATGCCTATGAAGCAGTTCAAGTATCTTTTGTACATCAAATCGTCCTGGGTTCCCGATAAAATCATTTACAAATGCATAGATAATGAAGGAGAAGCAACACTATTCATTTTAAGAGTAATCAAAACATTTGGCACCATTATTTTACTATATCAAAGACCAATTCTATGGATGCAACGTATGGCTTCTAGGAGATTTGAAATCAATAATGAAATGATAAGGAATTTATGAAATGATTTATGTACTGTGTTATTCAACACATTACTGAACTTATTGCGTGTTATTAGACATATACATCACACATAACTGGAGAAGGCAATGGCACCCCACTTCAGTACTCTCGCCTGGAAAATCCCATGGACGGAGGAGCCTGGTAGGCTGCAGTCCATGGGGTCGCAAAGAGTTGGACATGACTGAGAAACTTCACTTTAAAAACAGCAATAGTTTACATGCCCCAAAGAGAAGAGGAATAATAAATTTCATATAATCTTTAAATTAATGTTTTAAGTGATTCTTTAATGGCTAGTAGAAGGAATCAGTGGTGAATTTCATGCGGATGATGAGAAACAGAGAGGTTCTGTGAGAAATTTCTAATCAATTTGCAAACTAAATGGATTTGAGGTTGGAGATCAAGAGTTCTATGTGGGATACTTAAGTAAAGCTGAGTAGATTACTCAGAAATTAGAAAATAAGGTCTAAACTGGGAAGGAAATTCATGCTGTCAGCACAGAAAGGATAATTAAAACCATAGGTATGGATGAGAAAATACAGGAAACTAGTTTTTAGTTCACCAAGAGAAGATGATCAAGAAGACCTGAAGAACCTTAATTTATGAAAAAGTTGAAGGGCAGAAGATATTTATTTTGATTCACTCATCCTGTTATTATTCACAAAATAAAATACAGTCTGGTGCTGAATATGTACTGTGTACAGTTTCTACAGTCTTTTCCTTGTTCCTGCCTGGCATAAGTTTACCAGTTTGCTTCAGGGGGGACTGGTGCATTATTAATACATATTAATATATGTTTCATATATGCTTTAAACCCCTTATTTCTTCCCTATGAGAATGTTCTGGCCAGTACTTTAAGAGATAAATAAATACATGATACATTCCAAGCTTGCAAATTCCCTATACTCCTTATCCTGTTTGAAATTGCTTGCCCAGGACTGGTTGCTCACATCTCTTATCTTTGGCTTTCTACGTGGGTGCTTTGTGCTGAGCCCATGGACCGAAGCTTTCACTTATACTCTCTGCCTGCCTTTCGTCACTGTTGTTGCCCCAGACACTAATTTTCCAAAATAAATGATCTCTCCAGAGTAACCTTCCAATATCAAAACTTCTACATTTTAATCTTCTTAATCTTTCTGAAACTTAACAAAAGCCAAAGACAACATATTGAGATCTTAAAAATACTATTGAGGGCAGAGAGGAGAAAAAAAGGGAGGGCCCCATGTGGATGGAGCCTGCCCCCAAACCCTCTATACTCATTCTGCTCACTTAAGTTGCAGCCTCCGTTCTCCTGTGAGACTTAATTAACTTACCCACTCCCTCTGGCTGTGCTGTGTTTAGTCACTCAGTCATGTCTAACTCTTGTGACCCCATGGACTATAGCCCTCCAGGCTCCTCTATCCATGCAGATTCTCCAGGCAAGAATATTGGAGTGGGTTGCCATGCCTTCCTCCAGGGGATCTTCCCAAGCCAGGGATCGAATCCAGATCTCCTGCATTGCAGGCAGATTCTTTACTGTTTAACCCACCAGGGAAGCCCCTCCCTCTGGCTGCCATCTCCTATATTTTCATCAGGTCTCATTCCTCTAAGTAACATAGTTTCTAAATTCTTAATACTTCCTTTCTAATTCACTCTCCAGGAAATCTCATTCTTGATGAATTTTTGATGTGGACCATTTTTAGTCTTTAGTTTGTTATGATACTGCTTCTGTTTTGTTTTGATTTTTTATCCCCCAGGTATGTATGATCTCAGTTTACTGACCAGGTACCAAACCCTCACTCCTGAATTAGAAGGTGAAGTCTTAACCACTGGACCCCCAGGGAGGTGCCTTTTAATGATTTTTAGGTCTTTTTTTAAACCATGATTTTTAGGAGAAAATGTTCGTACAAGCAAAGAATAGACACATTGGGAAAAATGTTATAAAATTATAAAATAGTATCAGAGGATTTTGCTTGCCACGTTACTTCTTATTTTGTTCTATCAGTGAAATTTTTTTTGATTTTACTTTGTAAAAGAATTTTTCATTTGCTTTATTCCATTTACTCATTTGGCTAATGATTTTTAATTTTTTTTTACATAATCTGTTAAATTTCGTGTTCTCTTTTGCAGCTTTATGTGAGTTAATTAATTTAATTTTCATAATGAACACATTTGGCAAAGATGAAATTTAGGCCCAGATTAAATTGCCCCTACTTATACATACTGATGCTTTCTAATTGTGGTGCTGGAGAAGACTCTTGAGACTCCCTTGGGCTGCAAGGAGATCAAAACAGTCAATCCTAAAGGAAATCAACCCTGAATATTCATTGGGAGGACTGATGCTAAAGCTGATGCTACGATCTTTTGGCCACTTGATGCGAGAGCTGACTCATTGGAAAACACCCTGATGCTGGGAAAGACTGAGGGAAAAAGTGGAAGGGGAAAACAGAGGATGAGATGGTTGGATGGCATCATGGACTCAATGGACATGAGCTTGAGCAAATTCCGAGAGAATCTGAAGGACAAAGAAGCCTGGCGTGCTGCAGTCCATTGGGTTGCAGAGTCAAACACAATGGAATGACTGAACAACAACAATGATTGGTGATAAAATCAGGGTTCAATTCCTGACCTCTGGCACCAGTGACCCAAAGGCGAACCACTATCTACTGTTGCAAAGGCAGAGACTGGTACTAAAGTTGGGCAGTTAGTTAGCATGATGGTCTCATGTAAGGCTAAACTTCATATCTAAGTAAATTATAGCCAATATTTCCAAAGCACATTCCCATGGCTGTTCACAGGTGTTATGGAGGGGTTAAGGAGCACTTTATCAAGTAAGTTCAAAAAACATGGAATTAGTAAGTACTAAACACTTTTTTTAAGGTCTTTTCACACCTTTGACATAACAAAGTACATTGTGACTCTAGTGGAAGGACCTCCATGCATTGTTTTCCAGATATATTTCACAATGATACGTACTTCTGGAAGAATATATATTTAGTAACAATATAGGCATCCATTTTCAAAAACTCTGATGTAAATTGTTTCTCTATCTCAAGAAATTATTGCTTCTGGTCTCTGGAACAGAGTTTGAATAAGCTTCCAGTCTTGAGATAGAGATCTGACACTTTGGAAAGAGGAAAGGAAGAGGGATTAAGGAAGAGACTCAGAAAACCTGTTGTGCATCAGCAGAAGAGGAGCACAGACCCCAGACTCAGGAACAATGATCAGAACCCAGGTCCCAGGTCTGGGATCACACTGGTCTCAGATGCTGCTTGATGCTCAAAGTATAGAGCTGAGATCTTTGAAATTCTTATGATTCAATTCAAAATCGATCATGACATCTGAGAATGGAGCTGTGCCTGAATATAGATATCTAATAGTCTTTACCTATGGGACTTGCGTTTTAAATAATATGAATAGATAGAGATTGTGCCCCCAAAGTATTAGTCACAGATTATTTTATCAAGCTACCAGTTCAGTTCAGTTCAATTGCTCAGTCGTATCCGACTCTTTGCGACCCCATGAATCGCAGCATGCCAGGCCTCCCTGTCCATCACCAACGCCCGGAGTTCACTCAAACTCAAGTCCATCGAGTCAGCGATGCCATCCAGCCATCTCATCCTCTGTCGTCCCCTTCTCTTCCTGCCCTCAATCCCTCCCAGCATCATAGTCCTTTCCAATGAGTCAACTCTTTGCCTGAGGTGGCCAAGTACTGTAGTTTCAGCTTTAGCATCATTCCTTCCAAAGAAATCTCAGGGCCGATCTCCTTCAGAATGGACTGATTGGATCTCCTTGCAGTCCAAGGGACTCTCAAGAGTCTTCTCCAACACCACAGTTCAAAAGCATCAATTCTTTGGCACTCAGCTTTCTTCACAGTCCAACTCTCACATCCATACATGACCACTGGAAAAACCATAGCCTTGACTAGACGGACCTTAGTCAGCAAAGTAATGTCTCTGCTTTTGAATATGCTATCTAGGTTGCTCATAACTTTTCTTCCAAGGAGTAAGCGTCTTTTAATCTCATGGCTGCAATCACCACCTTCAGTGATTTTGGAGCCCCCAAAAATAAAGTCTGACACTGTTTCCACTGTTTCCCCATCTATTTCCCATGAAGTGATGGGACCAGATGACATGATCTTCGTTTTCTGAATATTGAGCTTGAAGCCAACTTTTTCACTCTCCTCTTTCACTTTCATCAGGAGGCTTTTTAGTTCCTCTTCGCTTTCTGCCATAAGGGTGGTGTCATCTGCATATCTGAGGTTATTGATATTTCTCCCAGCAATCTTGATTCCAGCTTGTGTAATCCCAGCTAACTAATACATTTTATATTGGGAGTATTGTTCTGGGTCAGAATACCTTGTTTCCCAAGATACTTATGCTGATAGACATGGTGAAAGTGAACAGTAAAATGCTTCTTCTCTAAGCAAACTATAAATGCACCTTTTTAAAGTAAACTATAAATTGGGATGCAAATCTAGAAATGGAAAGGAATAAAGATATGAAATGAAAAATTTATGTGAAAAGTAACAAAGAAACTGGATGAAACTCAAAGATTTCCTTTCAACAAAATTATTGACCAAGACTGGTCCAGACAAAGTGGACAGTTTTACCATCTCCATGCCTTGGAGATAATAGTTGCATTAACCAACCAGGCTTAGAGGGAGCCCCTTAGAAATTATATGCCCTGAGCTTCTGCTCCCAGATAAACTAGTGTCTCCAAGTTTACTTTCCCAAGATTGTTATATTAAAAGAATGCAAAGGAAGACAGAAGAGAGAGGGCATCAAGATAGAAAAATCATGATACAAGGTGTTATTTTATTATTCATTCAATTTTTCAGATTCTCTTTAAATAAGATTCTCTTCCAAATTATCTTTAAATAAGATTATTGGGGTTTTAAGGGAACCTGATAAATAGCTTGTTTTCCATTCCCTTAGCTCTGAACACATTAGTATACTGAAAATATTGCCTTATTATTATGAGAAGCCTTATAAGACACTATAGCATAGTCTATGATTGCTGGCTTCATTCTGCCTAAATCTGGAATATTAGCAGATTAGGAATTCCAAAGCCAGCAATCATAGATGATGCTGAACCAAGGCATTAAACTTGCTTCCTATAGACATGTGGATCTTCTCTTAGTGCTTCATTGATGTTATATAAGAATTCACATTAAACTCATTTCAAATCTCTTAATTTTAAAATTTATAATGTACATTTTTATTTTGTCAAATACCAATTGCTTTGTGTTGGGATTTTTAATTAACAAAGTGATTACATGTCCATTATGTCTTGGGTGACTGTACCCAACATGTAAATCCATACATATTCTTGCATCTAAAACTTTAATAATTTCACATGCTTATTTCATAATTGCAGTTTTGCTAATGGAACATTTATCACCTTTTTAAAAAAAAAATTGTCCTTGGCTAATGAAATTTAAAAGTTGCTGATGCATCATAGTATCATTAGCCTCTAGGTGCTTGCTAGATCATTGCCTTATTGATGAAATCACCTTAGGGCAAGGTCTCCACAACTCTGCCTCACTGGACACCTACAGGATAGGCCTGCCTTTGTCCAAATTCCAATACATAGCAGATTGCTTTATAACACATCTCCTGCCCGTAACTCATTAAAGTTAGTATTCTTTTATAACAAGCCCACTTCACAACACATTTTGGCCTACATTGTATCACAGGAATAACTCTGTTGCTTGGCAATGAGTGTTTTCCACTCTTGCAGGATGTTTGGTCTCTTCTTAAGATCCCTTATGTTGAAGAGTGAAATGGGACAAATTTGTCTTTCCCTCAGCAATCAGGTATTGATGTATTTGTTCTCCCTCTGCTCATTCTCTGCAAGTCCAAATTGCTTAAGTACTGAAAGCTCTCAAGGTAGTGACCTGGAATATTAACAGGTTACATTACCTCATTAAGCAAAAGCAATGGCTCTTCCTCAGAGTCTAGAGATGCTGACAATGCATTTATCCACAAAATTAATAAAGTTTGAACAGAAACATAGTTGGAAAGATATTCTATACTTCCAGACTGAGGTTTTTCTAACTTTTCATAGGTTATCACAAGTTCACCCAGTAGCTCTTGCTTTCTCCTTGAAAACTAAAGATTTATGATGCTAAAATGATACATTTTAATATAATAAAGTTACAGTTCTTTCTGACTCCACCTCAGATGCTGATGACCTGGCACTTTTTTTTTTTTTTTTTTTCAAAATAGCACAGGTTCATTTGAAGGAGAATGACAACCCTCAAATAACAGGGCAATTATTATTTTAATCAATAGCGGCATTATATTTTAAATTAATCTTCAAAAGTGTCCCTGAAGCTAAAATTTCAAAAGTCATTAATCAATTAAGCAAAATAATGCACAGCCTTTCAAAGCAATCTACTGCCTGAAGGTTGTTCAAACTATTTTCTGAGAAGGAAAACTTAGCACTTTTTCTTCAGTTCCATTGAGTAGATTTATTTTGCTGAAAAGTATGATTGCCCGATTGCCCAATATGTAAACATAATATGATGGTATAAATATGAATATTCATGAAAGTGAAAGTCGCTCAGTTGTGTCTGACCCTTCATGACTATACAGTCCATGGAATCTTCAGGCCAGAACACTGGAGTGGGTAGCTGTTCCCTTCTTCAAGGGATCTTCCCAAAAATCCAGGTCTTCTGCATTGCAGGAGGATTCTTTACCAACTGAGCTATCAGAGAAAACCCCATGAATATTCTAGGGGTTTCTAAATGGTTCTACTTTGATCAGAACAAAAAAAGTCTGTAAAATCCATTTCTGTTTATCAGCACAAATAAAAAGATGCTTAAAAGTCCTTTATTTTTAAAACTATGGCCTATCAGAAAATTTGTTTTTGAAATCAGAGCCGAGAGCCTGGAAAATGTCCTTGTCTGAAGGGCCTGGGCCATGTGTGTCACTTTGACACAGAGAAGCAACCTGACTTCCAACTCTATCCACTTCCAAAGCTTTGAATAGGGCCTTTTCAGACATATTTATTTTCCAGGAACATAAACTATTGAGTCTATTTCTCAGCTCTTCTAATACTCAGATTATGATATTCATATTAGATGCGCNTAGTAGTAGTGAGACCCATGGACTGTGGCCCACCAGGCTCCTCTGTCCATGGGATTCTCCAGGCAAGAATACTGGAGTGGATTGCCATTCCCTTCTCCAAAGGATCTTCCTGACCCAGGGATCAAACCCGGGTGTCTTGCATTGTAGGCAGATTCTTTACGATCTGAGCTACAGAGAAGATCCTATATCATAATAATAGATAATAATAGATATCCTATTATAATCAAATCATAGATTAATTATTCCATATACAATATAATATCATCCACAACAAATATTTTGAATGCCTGCTAGGAAGTAGGCACTCCAATATATTTTGCACATATCATCACTAATGTACCAACAAACCTGAAAGACAAATAATATCCTCTTTTCACAGATTACAAAATCAAAGCTCAAAATGATCAGGCTCATCAGAGTTAATAAATAGCATATTGAGAGCATAGTCTCCCAGCCCTATGGCATATTTCTATAGCACACAGACCACTTAATTGCTTTAAAAGTTTTACTGAATTTTAAAAAACTAATATTTACCAAATGAGATGCTAAGATTAACTTCCTACTGTCATCAAGAAAAAAAAATTCTTTAATATTCTTTTTTCCAGGTACAAAGTTGGAATATCCTTAATTCTAAGCTCAATTAATTAAATGTAAACTGACTAACACCTTTGTTTGGAAATAAATAATAATAAATGATAATAATTTGGAAATTAAGAAACACCTGAGAAGAAATTAAATAATTCAGCATACTTTTAGTCACCTTAATTTTTAACTAAGAGATAAGCTATTGAACGGTCAAAGTAACCAATATACTGAAGTAGGAAATGGTTTCTAAAGTATAGTTGATTACATGTTTATTACTATATAGACATTATAATAAAACTACTCCAGGATGAAAGGTAGGAAGCAATGTTGGGTACCACGGTTTCAGAACGTCTTGTATGAATTCCAGCAACTGCCCTGTGTTCTTCAGTTTCAGTGTCCAGTATGAGAAATGAAGATTACAACTCAACAGCCTAGTAGTCTTATGGAGACTATTTAACCAGCTCTCAAAATTGCATAAACTCAGATCTCTGTAACATATCCCTTTGTGTATATTCATGCGTATATTCATTTGCTAGGGCTGTCATAATGAAATACTGCAAACCGGGTGACTTAAGCAACAAAAGTGTGCTGTTTACAGTTCTGGAAGCTAGAAGTCTGAAATCAAAGCTGTTTCCTTCTGTAGGCTATCAGGGAAAATTTGTTTCAGGCCTCTCACCTTACTCCTGGTGGTTTTATGGCAATCTTTGTAGTTCCCTATCTTAAAGATTCATCACTACAGATAGTGACTGCAGCCATGAAATTAAAAGATGCTTGCTTCTTGGAGGAAAGCTATGACAAACCCAGACAGTGGATTAACAAGCAGAGACATCACTTTGCTACCAAAGTCCATATAGTCAAAGCTATGGTTTTTCAAGTAGTCAAGTATGGATGTGAGAGTTGGAAGAAGGCTGAGCACTGAAGAATTGATGCATTCAAACTATGATGCTGGAGAAATCTCTTAAGAGTCACTTGGACTGCAAGGAGATCAAACCAGTCAATCCTAAAGGAAGCCAACCCTAGGTATTTATTGGAAGGATTGTTGCTGAAAATGAAGCCACCTGATGTGAAGGGCCAAATCTTTAGAAAAGACCTTGATGCTGGGAATGATTGAAGGCAAAAAGAGAAGAGAGCAATAGAGGGTGAGATGGTCAGATAGCACCACTGACTCAATGGACATGAATTTGAGTAAACTCCAGGATATAGTGAAAGACAGAGAGCCTGGTGTTCTTCAGTCTATAGGGTCACAAAGTATCAGATACAACTTGGCAAGTGAACAACAACAGCAAAATGTCTTTGTTTGGATGCTGCACAGTTGAGGCAGGAAAACCTAAAGCTGTATTTCTCAGACCCTCTTGCAGCTGAAATTCCTCATGTGATCTAGGCTTCCCCAAGCAAATGTACTCAAGTAGCAGTGGGTGATGTGAGATGAAGGCTACAAGCAGAGATATTAGACTGTCCAGAAAGAATGAACATTCTAGAAATTCAGATCCACTCACTAAGCTGGTAGAGTTTACAACATCTACTCCCTGCTATCAGAGGAACTGAGCAACAGCAGTAGCCTTATAGAGTGGTTGGAAATTTCCTCCAGAACACCTTACCTGCCTCCTGAGAAACCTGTACACAGATCAAGAAGCAACAATTAAACCTGGACATGGAACAATGACTGGTTCAAAATTGGGACAGAAATACATCAAGGCTGCATATTTAACCTGCTTATTTAACTGATATGTAGAGTACATCATACAAACTTCTGGGCTGGAGGAATCAAGCTGGAATTAAGAAGGCCAGGAGAAATAGCAATAACCTCAGTTATGCAAATGATACCACTTTAATGGCAGAAAGTGAAGAAAGAGGAACTAAAGAGCCTCTTGACGAAAGTAAAAGAGGAGAATGAAAAGTTAGCTTAAAACTCAACATACAAAAATTAAGATCATGGCATCTGGTTCCATCACTTCATGACAAATAGATGGGGGGGAAATGGAAACAGGGACAGATCTTATTTTCTTTGGCTTCAAAATCACTGCAGATGGTGACTGCAACCAGGAAATTAAAAGAAGCTCCTTGTAAGAAAAGATATAACAAACCTAGACAGTGTATTAAAAAACAAATACATCACATTGCCAACAAAGGTCTAGTCAAAGTTTTTTTTTTTTTTTTTTTTTGGAAAACCAAAGCTTTGGAAAAGCAATCATGTATGGATGTGAGAGTTGAACCATAAATAAGACTAAGCACTGAAGAATTGACGCTTTTGAACTGTGGTGTTGGAGAAGACCCTTGAGAGTCCCTTGGACAGCAAGGTGATGAAACCAGTCAATCCTGAAGGAAATCAACCCTGAATATTCATTAGAAGGTCTTATGCTGAACCTGAAGCTCCAATGCTTTGGCCACGTGATGTGAAGACATGATTCACTGGAAAAGACCCTGATACTGGGAAAGACTGTAGGCAGGAAGAGAAAGGAGCAATGGAATTGAGAGGGTTGGATGGCATCACCAACTCAATAGACATGAGTTTTAACAAACTCAGAAAGACAGTGGAGAACTGCAAGCCTAGCATGCTGCAGTTCATGGGGTCACAAAGAGTTGAACACGACTGAGCAATTGAACAACAAGCAACAACATTCAAGTCCAAACTTTCAGAAGGAATTTCAGAACTACCAAATATCTTTCTGTAAATCCTATTCTGCTCTAACTTGCACTTTTATGTTCTGTAAAGAAGAATCTTGAAAGATGATCTGTGAAAAAAGAGATTTCTTTCTCAATTATTGAGCCAGGAGATATATATACTCTTCCAGATGATGGTAGGTTAGTGTTGTAAGTTATTTATACTCAAGAACTTGGATGGACATTACTGGATCATGAACAAGATAAGTTTCCATGGGTAGTTGTGTCAGATATAGAAAGGAACAAATTAACAGGAATACAGAAAGGGGCAAAAATCAGAAAAGCTGAGTAACCCAAGAGACAAAAAGTAAAACATTTACCTTACTTTCTTATTCTAGTTTTCACAGAACAAATTGTACTAAGTTATTATGGCAGAAAATGAAGAGGAACTGAAGAGCCTCTTGATGAAAGTGAAAGAGGAGAGCGAAAAAGCTGGGTTAAGACTCAACATTACAAAAACTAAGATCATGGTAACCTGCCCCATCACTTCATGGCAAATAGATGGGGGAAAAATGGAAACAGTGGCAGACCTTATTTCTTGGCCTCCAAAATCATTGCATATGGTGACTGCAGCCATGGAATCAAAAGACACTTACTTCTTAGAATAAAAGCTATGACCAACATAGATAGCATATTATAAAGCAAAGACATTACTTTGCCAACAAAGGTCTGTCTAGGCAAAACTATGGTTTTTTCCAGTAGTCAAGTACGGATGCGAGACTTGGACCACAAAGAAAACTGCGTGCCAAAGAATTGATGCTTTTGAACTGTGGTGTTGGAGAAGACTCTTGAGAGTCCCTTGGACAACAAGGAGATCAAACTAGTCAATCCTAAAGGAAATCAGTCCTGAATATTCACTGGAAGGACTGATGTGAAGCTGAAGCTCCAATATTTTGACCACCTGGTATGAAGAACTGACTCAATGGAAAAGACCCTGATGCTGGGAAAGCTTGAAGGCAGGAGGAGAAGGAGATGGTTGGAGGATGAGATAGTTGGATGGCATCACTGACTCGATGGACGTGAGTTTGAGCAGTCTCTAGGAGTTGGTGATGAATAAGGAGGCCTGGCATGCTGCAGTCCATGGGGTCACAAAGAGTCAGACATGGCTGAATGACTGAACTGAACTGAGTGACTGAACTGAACTGATTTTTCTGTAGTGATCCATGAGGTTATAATACAGTATGTCCTGTGCTGTACTGTGTTCAGTTGCTCAATCCTGTCTGAGTTTTGAGACCCCATGGACTGTAGCCCATCAGGTTCTTCTGTCCATTGGGATTTTCCAGGCAAGTATACTGGAGTGAGTTGCCATTTCCTTGTCCAGAGGATCTTCCTGAACCAGGGATTGCACCCATGTCTGTTGTCTCTCCTTCATTAGCAGACAGATTCTTTACAACTAGTGCAGACAATATGATATCCTTAATAACTGCATTCCATTTTGTCAAGCAAGTCATTGTGTCTTATGACTAGACAACCCAGGGAACCTGGACTAAACTACATCGTCTATTTTACCAAACTGATTCATTATGTAACAGCAGAAACTTAGATGACGTCTTCATGATAATGTTATTGTATGTTATATTTTAACTCTAATATAGAAATTATGACTATAAAGAACAGTACTCTAATTTCTGATAAAGAGGATAGAATCTCTTTCTCAGGGAATCTAGGAATTTTAATTCAAACTGCATAGAAAATTTTCTCTAAACAGAGAAATGTGTATCTTTTTAATGTATATTCTGTGTTTTAGCTCAAGGTAAATATGCAGTGCCATTAGGAAGCATTAGGAAAAATAGCTCACAAATTTTAAATTCCTCTCCTTGTTAAAAGAAAAGTAGGGGCAGAAACAAAGTAGAACCCAGGCATATACTGATAAAGTAAATTTTGATATATATATACATGATAAGATTTTGTGTATCACCATGAAAATGAGTAAGCCACCACTATGTGCCACGGCGTGGATGAATCTCAACAGCATAATGTTGACATTAGGAATGAATAGAGTATGAGTGATTTGTATAATGTTCCCAAATAGGCAAAATTAGAACACACTGTTTAGAGGAAACCTAGAGAAGTGGCAAAACTGTAAAACAGAAAAATAAAAGATTCTCATAAATACTAGCATAATGTACTTCTGGGAAGGAGGAAGGGTTAAAGGTCAAAAAGGACAGGGCTAGAGCTTTTGTTTGCTGAGAATTTTCTATTTCTAAACTGGTTGGTCACTGGATATTTACATGGATGTTTGCTTTAGAAGTATTTATCTGACTGAATATGTTTTTTTGTGCGTGTGTTATTTTCTATATTTCTTTGAAATGTTAATTTAAAAGACTTTATAAAGAAAATCCCAAGGTATTAGATTTCTTTGATTCTAAGCTCCGGTGACTCAGTGGTAAATAATCCAGCTGCCTATGCAAGAGATGCAGGTTCAATCCCTGGGTTGGGAGGATCCCTGGAGAAAGAAATGGCAACCCACTGCAATATTTTTACCCGGAAAATCCCACAGAGCCTGGCGGCTACAACCCATAGCGCCGCAAAAGAGAGGGACAAAGCTTAGTGGCTAAACAACAACACAAGACATTTGAGAAATGTTAAAACTTGTCCAGAGGGTTGTGAAAGAGTTATTTCAGTCAAAATTGCAACTATAGTGGGTTTTAATTTTCATTTTTAATTTTGAAACTCTCAATATCCTCTTAGCTCCTCTGCCCTGCTCTCTGCCCTAAGCATTCCTCTCAGTTTTCCCCATCCAGTACCCGAGGGTGTGCCCCTCTAGACTCAGGCTTTCTGTACCACCTGTTATAATGTCTGTAGCTTGCTTCCACAAGCAGTTCCTGAGCCGCCACGTTTCCTTCCAGCTTCATCCCACTGTAGGCCACGCCCATTCTCTCAGCGGAGAGGCAGTGGTGCAGACGGAAAGAACGTTCTCCGTTAGCTCCACAAACTCCCCACCCCAGTCTCTCTGGAGATGAGCTGAGTCTCTACCGAGCTGTCTACTCCCTCTACTCCTGTGATTAGAATCAGTTGATCACCCTAGCACCGGAAGCCTCTCCATTAGAGACACATGACACACAACCCTTCCACAATATAGGAGAGGGACGTGTCACTCTCAACATCACTTCTCATTTAGCACCAGAATCATTGTGTCTACTCTTTTCAAAATGTGATGAGGTAATTTCCCTGCTTCACTGGACACTCCCCCCCCCATCCCCTGCAAACCAGCCTCTCTATCTCTTCACTGTTCTAGAAGCTTTGCTGTATTTCAAAAGATGGAACAAATAAAAATACCTTCAAGGTAACAAATTTAACTGGAAGTCTTAGTGAAAATCTGGCATGGGACCATTATTCCCATTATTCTCCTTTCAGTCATGTTTAAACAGAATGCTTAAACAGATGCTGAAAGTTTAAGTAATGTAATTTTAACATCACAGCCAATAAGTGGTAGAATTAGAGTTCAAAACCCAAGCCCCTGTGTCTTTACAGTCTGAGCTTTTTACTGCTATCCAGTTCAGCTGCCAAGGATTAGATATCAAGGATATAGTTTCACTGGCACATAAAAAGCTTTTTTGGGGGAGGGTAGTGTTGCTACATTGCCAGTGCACATGATGGGAAAGCATAGTTGTCGTCAGTGGAGCAAAGAAAGAGCACAGCACCTGAGTCTAGGTGATATGAAGCAGTGTGCAGATTATCCAGTAAACTTAAAGAAGAGATGACATATCTGCCCCTTGAGTGGCATAAGGAAATATTTCAGTTCCATAGAAATCTTAGCGTCATCTTGGTCTCAGCTCCTTCCATGCCCTCCATAGCCAACCTACCAAGCTGTAGCAGTTCAGCTGGCTGATTTCTCTGCAAACCTCTCCAGACCCTCTCATCACTGTGCTCACTGACTGTTTAATCTGGCAAGTAGATCTATAACCCAGCTGGTTTTCTGCAACTCCCCCTAGGATCTCCTTGTGTCTTTCTTTCCTTACCAACCCAGACTCTACATCATGGGCAAATGGATCTTTCAAAAACACAGAAATCCTGGGCCCCTCCCCTACTTAACACCTGTGAATAGATGCCCACTTGCCCCAGGGCACAAGTTTAAATCTATGTACAGTTTGTACCACTCTTTATCACCTGGCCCTGCTTTCAGGCTTCTACTCCCTGGCATTTCTACCCCAATACTCACTCCGTCACAGATTCCCAGAGGACCTGTGCTACGTTTCATTTTCTCAAATCAGCCAAGCCCAGTCTAGGCTCTGAGTTGTAACACAGGCTGCTTCTCTGATAGGAGCAGTTCACATCACCTTTCAGCAGCTAATGCATATGATACCATGGCTGGTTTAATTAGGCCTCTGCCAGGGACCCTGTTCTTTTACTCATTTTTTTCCCCACTGCTTGAAACATGCCTGGAGCAAAGTAGTGATTCTGTGAATGCCTTATTTAAAGCAGGGAACATTTTGTCTGTTCCAAAAAAAAAAAAAAGGATCGTCTACTCCTCAAGTCAGTAAAGGGATAAGTGGCTTCGTAATACAGGCAATAATTCATTTGAAAATTCTGCTGTACACTTTCATTTTTATAGAAGAAAATAATAAACATCATTCTTAATTTCTGCTCTGGAAGTTTCTGTTTTAAGAAGTTCCAGGACTCTTACTCAAACATCACACGTGTCAATCATTTTTAAAAATGCAACATGAAAATGAAAATAATACTTGAAAAATAAAAATGGTAACTCAGGTTTACAAACAGGGTCCTAGATTTAAATCATTCATCACCACTGAGTGGAGACAAAAATCAGTGGAAGGAAGGTTTTATGCCTTTCTATTTTTATGAAACTATAAAAAAGCCTAATAAACATATATAGGTATGCTGCTGCTGCTAAGTCACTTCAGTCGTGTCTGACTCTGTGCTACCCCATAGACGGCAGCCCACCAGGTTCCCCAATCCCTGGGATTCTCCAGGCAAGAACACTGGAGTGGGTATGATGCATCCTCAATAGAGAGAAAAAAGAAAAAAAGATTTGAGACAGTAATAATACAGAGAATAACTGGAAAAATTCTTTGTCTTACTGTAGTTATGGCAAATAAATAACTGCTTTGTTTGTTAGTGGAACTAAATGCCATAAACCTTGTAATCATCCTCCTCCAAGGAAGTTCCAAGGAGAACATCCCTGTATTTGTAATCTGCTTTGGAGAGCAAGTCCTTCTGTTAGCTGAGGCAGAGGGTTAGCCATCGTTGAGGTCTTCAGAGTCTCCAGGAAAGCTCACTGCTCACATTCACAGTCAGACAGCTCCAGTAGGAAAGGGGCTAGCCACTTACCCTTGAATTCAGGGGTCACACCTGCCCTCCGCATCGCCTCCTCTTAAAGTCTTAGCAGTCACGGGTTCTGTTGATTCTGTCTATAAGGCTTCTTGATTCTTGGCGCTTTCCTCCACCTTCACTGCTACAAACATCTCTCACCTGGGTATCCATCTATAGTGGATGTTGAAGTGGTCCTTCATCCACTCCTAAAATCCTCTTGTCTGTAATCTTCAGAGAAAGGGTAGTATAATACCATTTTAGAAACACACGTATTATCTACTTGGCTGTTTTCTCCAGTTTTAGATATGTTTATTTTCTTTGATGCTACATGAAGTACGCTATCATTTTTTAGCTTTGATTGACATCAGCTGAGTGTTCAATTATGCCAAGATTGACTTTTACTATAACTATGACAGTGTATGTTATCCAGACTTATGAAACAGTGCTTGGAAAGAGTCACACTTAGCCTAACCATAACATTTGTGTATAAACCATTTATCCTCCTCAGACCATCTTTAGTGCATATATAAAGTGACACAGTTTTGTTGTTTTTGCGTCGCTAAGTTGCGTCTGACTCTTTATGACCTCATGGACCATAGCGCACCAGGTTCCTCTGTCCATGGGATTTCTGAGGTAAGAATACTGGAGTGGGTTGCCATTTCCTACTCCAGGGGATCTTCCTGATCTAGGGATTAAACGTGCATCTCCCGCATTCGCAGCTAGAGTCTTTACCACTGAGCCACCAGGAAAGTTCCTGTGACATTGGTTAATCAGTGGTAAAAAGTATTTAATGTTTGAGGAACATATCAAGTGTTTATAGTCATGTTACACATTTCAGCATTTCATTTTTAGCCTAACTGTATATCTTCTTCAGTAAATGAAACTTGTTGCAATTGCTAATCCTTTACTAGCTTAAATAAATGGAAAGACATGCTTGCAACCACCTGAACTAATCCCTCTTCTTCTTGTGGTCATTGCATCACTGATCTGGAGGTTTGTTTCTCTTTAACAGATTCCTCTTTCCCTCCTATCTCCTCTTACTTATTCTATCATCAGTCACATTTCAACATCTGTGGAAAAACCTTCTTCGCATTAAGACCACCAAATGCTTATTAGGTTTCTATGTACAGTCTTGTCCATAACGTATTATACCTAAGGTATTTCACTATTTTTACTTAATAGGGTAATTTACTAAAACCATACATTGGCTCCAGATGCCTTATTTTATGGATAATCACTCAACACACCATAACACTTGCAGTCCTGTTCCCAAGCAAGTTCTGGGTCCTTAGCACTTGCTCAGTTTTGCATAGCTGAACATGAAGTATGTACAGCTGCCATGCTCACGGGCTTTGTGCTAGAAAGTGCATCCTCCTCTTAGCACCAATCCTTGATACCATCCTGGTTATGCAGGCCTGGATACCAGCTCATTCTTATCCCAGTGCAGCGGCAGTCTCATTTGATAAACAAGGCCAACAAAACATTCTCATTTTAGCACTATTATTCCTAAGTAAACAGTTTATGAGAGTCAGAGATCATTCTAGAAAGGCTTTCATCAGCCCCAAACCCACTGAGAAGCTCATCATTTACTCAAAGTTTACTTCATTTTGAAAAGGAATCTGGTTAATGTAGAAAATATGTTCCTGCAGGAAGTAGATTACAAATTCTTTAAATTTAGTAAAAAACTGAATCTTAGATATATACAAGCGTAGACAGATTCTTATATTAACCTTTTTAAGCATTCACTGAAATGAATGTTCTTCTCCAGAACTTTCTCTGCTTCTCCAAGTCTTATGGCTAGCTAATGTTCATGAAAAGTACATAATCAGGTTATGAGGCAGGAGACAGAGGAGTGCCAGGCTGAACAGTTTCTTTTCTGCAGGCCCAAACTCCATAATAGCAAAAACTCATAACAACAGAAATTCCATAAAAGCAGGATGATGCAGGAGACTGGGCTCTGCTCAGGTAAGAGATAGAAGACCACATACTTCCAAAGTTAAGGAGACCTTTCTGACTATGCACACACAGAAAGTCTCCTTGGAAGTCAAAAAGAGACAGAGCATCACCTCATAGTAACTGATGTCAAGATACCCACAGGCCTCTTCTCTAGAATCCATCTTGGTTAAGAGAGGCACGTGCACACATTGGAGGACCCTTGACTCAGAGCCAGGCAAGCAAGGTGATTGGCCAAAGGAAACTCAGAGGAAGTAATCCAGGTTACCAAGAGAGCACAACTCTCTCTTTGAGCCCACCCATGTATCTATTCACCCATACTTCACTTTTTCCTTCCAATAAACATTTTACTTGTTTCACTATTTTCCATCTGTAAGTGGAAATTCATTTCTACACAAGTAAAAGGCCAGGGCCTTCTCACTGGCCACTGGTTTCTGGTGGTTGGGATTTGGTGCTCTTACCGCCATGGCCTGACTTTAATCTCTGGTCGGGAACTGAGGCCCTGCTGCAACCCACCACAGGCCAAGGCCACCTGACATTAGTTATAGGTGCTGACCTGTGTTAAAATATAGATGATTTTGGAAGAAGGAAAACATTAAAATTATATCACCAGTCATTCACATCTGATTATGATATGGCTACACAAATAGTCTTGTTGAACTAAAGATCAGAGGCCAAATAGATGGTTCATCAGTCAAGGAAGGTTTGATGGCAAAGGTTCCAGTTATCCCCTGCTGCCTAACAAACTACAGCAAAAACTTAGTTTTGAGACAATTATCTTATTATATTATATAACTTTGTGTATCAGGAATGCAGAAAAAGCTCACATGAGATGGATAATTCATCCTATTCATCTGGCACTGATGAAGGTCACTGTTGTTATTCAATAGGCAGAGTATCTGAGGCCACATGCCTAAGAAGTCTGATTTCCTGGCAAGGATGCCTGGAAGATTTCTTATTAGGGTATCATTAGAACCTTATGAGTTAAAAAGCTTAAAATACAAATTATATTTGTACTTCTTTTTGGTCAAACATGAATGCTCAGGGCTCCAGCAGCAAGTGTTCTCTCAAACAATACAGGAAACCACTTAGTTTTGTAACCTAACTGCAGAAGACACAAGAATTTCTTCTGCAACCATCTGTTGGTTGAATCCATATAAATTTAAGGTGAGAGTATATAGACACCCTCTCTATTAGAAAAATATCAAGGAATTTTTGGCTGTTTTCAAATAGTAACATGGGAAGTATAAAGAAATATCTAGCATATTTAGGACAACATAGGGCAGCATATATGCATGAAATGTCCCTTGCCAAGAAAGAAGAAACATAGGGAACACTGTTTGCTAAGAAGATATGAATCTAGGAAATAGAACTGTATGATTGAAAAATTGCCCAAACTTCAGCTAGGCAGAAAACTTACACCCAACAGAAATGTCTATGAATATTAACAAAACCAAAGCCAAATTCAGAACTACACAAATTGGTACGGAGTTTTTTTTTTTTAAGTGATAAGAAAATGATTCAAATAACTGCATATTTCACTAACTTCCTCATCTTAAAAGGCAGATTAAAATGTGTTAAGCTGCTTATATTAAGATTTTTATAGTTGCCTCTCCTCAAATTTATGTGCTTTATCAAATATAACTTAAACTGGAGCACCAAAGTTCTCTTAATGAATCTAGATGTTTTTAGATTAATGCAAAGCCTTTTGCAATCATTTGCTATTTTTCTACAATGAACACATTTTTATTTATGATAATGACAATTGTTTAGTAGGCAAAGTATAACTTGTGGCTTTTTATAAAGAGACAAAGGCTATATTTTTAACATTACAAGTGAGTTTCAAGAACAGTGAAGGACAAGAACAGATCCCAAACTAGGAGGGATAATACCCTATGGAACTGTCAATTTATCCACAATTTAATTAAATAGTTTCAGTGATCCCACAGCTAATAAGGCCCAAAACAGTAATATAATTTGCAATCTCAAAAATTTTTAAGTCTTTAGTGTTAAGAAATAATAAAAACATAAAATGATTAGGGAAAAAAATCACACTGGAATTTTGAATACTCAGTTAATCCAAGTTAATTTACATTATGGATAATAACATAGATGCATATAAGCACGTAATCATATACATATAAAATGGAATATGTGTAATATAATTTGATTGCATAAATTTGTAATTTATATTTATATGATTCCATATTTAACCTCACTAAAATATAATGCTCATAAAAACTGGGATTTCTTCTTTTTCACTACTGTTTTCTGGTGATTAACATAGTATCTAGCATATGCTAGGGCTTGATATGCTTCTATTCAATTAAATCTGATTCCCTCACTGTATCACATTCAGGTCATTAACATTGTCCTGCCCGGTAGGAAATTCATTATTCTGATAGACGTGTGTTTGTTGTACATATACACAGAACTGGGCTTCCCTGGTGGCTCAGATGGTAAAGAATCTGCCTGCAATGCATGAAACACAGGTTCAATTCTTGAGCCCCCTGGAGAAGGGAATGTCTACCTGCTCCATATTCCTGCCCAGAAAATTCCATGGACATGAGTCTTGAGTCTCTGGGATCACAAAAGTCAGACATGACTGAGTGACTAACACATTCAAAAATGTTCATCCACAAAACTATAACTTTTCCCTAGCCACATACCTCCCTTTCATGTGCTGTTCTTTCTTCTTTCATTAGTTTCCAATAATATTAAATAAGATTAATTATCCTGCATTTTTATTTCAGCAGTACTTGAAGCTATACTCAACTGTTTTCAATTTTTATTTAGAAAATTGACCAAATCAATTAAATTTACCATTTTATACTGTTATATAAATATGGAACATATGCACTTTTCTAGGTCAAAAAAGAAGAATCAACTTGGCTTTGCAAGACATTTTTGGGATGAGGATAGAGTTCCTCAGAGGAAGAAACAGATTAAAAGGCTCTTATATCAGCTGAAAGCACTCAGTCATAACCTTGAATATTCCAAGGCCATTTTATACATCTGATGAGGCAAGTCTTTGCTGCTCTATGTAGCACAGCTTTAATCATTATGGCAAACAAAAACATATAATAAAACTTCAAAGATGATATTTTCACATATATAATTATTAGAGAACATTGTAAGCCAATATATACAGATAAGACTGTAGGGAAATGGGGTGAATGACGCAGACTAGGAGAATCAGGAAAAATTTCATTTGAGACCTAATCTGGGCAGAAAAGAGGCAGAGAGAGAATAAACTGATGCTTCAGTTTAAAATATTATCACAATTATGATTCTCTTTAGTGGATTAGGATCTTACCGCTTTGACAGACATCAAAGCAATTATGCATGTGTGTGTGTGTGTGTGTGTGTGTGTGTGTGCTTACTTGCTCAGTTGTGTCCTACTCCATGCAACCCCATGGGCTGTAGCCTGCCAGACTCCTCTGTCTACTGGATTTCCCAGTCAAGAATTCTGGAGTGGGTTGCCATTTCCATCTCCAGGTATCTTCTTGACCCAGGAATCAAACCTGTGTTTCCTGCAGTACAGACAGATTCTTTACCATCTGAGCCCCTAGAAAAGCCCAAGCAATTATATTTAAATGTTTTATTTTAAAATGATGTCGTGAAAATCCAGTTATGAGCTTCTGGTCACCATCCTCTGTGAATAAGCAAATGTCAAGCCTCTCTGGCTTCCCACCTTCAAACTCCTTCTAAGTGGCCTTTGGAGCCCTATTATGTTTCATTCTACTGCTACTAATTTCTCCCAGACGGATTCCACTGGGGCACCTGGTGTCCACGTTTCTTGCTAAAAGACTCCCTAGCTGCCTTTACAGAACCTCCATTTACTTCTTACTCAATCCTCAAACAGATGATTTCTAAATACCAGGCAGTCAAAGAAAATTGACCACTACTACCCTTACTCTTACCACCACTTGCAGACCATGGAAATTTTGGAAAAAGCACCACGTGGATGTTATCTAGACATACCCCATGTACCTTCCCCCCACAATCTCACAGAGTCCATGAGAACCTTGGTCCTAAGTCTTTTTCACCTCCAGAATTCACAGTGCTGCTGCTGCTAAGTCGCTTCAGTTGTGTCCGACTCTGTGCGACCCCATAGACGGCAGCCCACCAGGCTCCCCGTCCCTGGGGTTCTCCAGAAAAGAACACTGGAGTGGGTTGCCATGTCCTTCTTCAATGCATGAAAGTGAAAAATGAAAGTGAAAAGTGAAAGTGTAGTCGCTCAGTCATTTCTGACTCTTAGCGACCCCATGGACTGCGGCCCACCAGGCTCCTCTGTCCATGGGATTTTCCAGGCAAGAGTGCTGGAGTGCGGTGCCACTGCCTTCTCCGCCAGAATTCACAGTAGCATTCTATTATTCATGCTAAAAAGATAAAATCAAATCACACCAATCTCCTGCTGATTTGCCTTTCATTTCTAGTTGATTGTTACTTGTGTAACACACAACCACTTGCTACTGTTTAAAATCCCACATTTGATTTTCACACAGTTGCATTCCTTTATACCTAAACTTAATATACACATCCTATTAGAAATGCTTACTATCTTTCCCTTCTCCCTAAACTTGAATCAAGCTCCTATTCAAATATTAAGATAGTATGAACGTTCACTGTTCTGCAAATTCTTGACTTGTCTAGAATTTGGAACTTTCTTCTCTGTAATCATATATAATTTGTTGTGTTGCAGATAAACAATTTTCCTCTATCCTTTTAGGTTCTACTGGTTGGTCAGTTAATTAAATTGACGAAAGGCAGATTAACAAGAGGAAAAGAAAAAAACTCATGTTCACATAGGAGCCCTATGAACTCAACAAGAGGCTGCCAAACAGTCAGGCAATTGAAGCTTCTATCCCTTTCTGAGCCAAAAAGAAGAGGGTAGGGATTTGGGGCTTCAAAGGAAAGGAAGATGATTCATAGGAAGACGTGAAGAGCGAATGTTTGGCAAACTCTTGTCCTGCCAAGCAGAGACAATGAACATGAGAGGTCTCTGAACAAAGAGGCACACCAAGCCCCCCACCAGCTGACCACTCCTACCTAAATTCTTTATAGTTCTGTCTGGTGACGGCTCTCTTTCTGAATCAGGCTCTCTATCTAGATTCTTTCAGTCGGTTAAAGGTGAGGTAAGAAAGCTCCTCTTGAGTCTTTTGGTTTCCACTGTTTCTGGCTCCATGTAATCCTCATGCCAGACTGGCACAATGTAGGAAAGTTCAGCCTGAACACCTTCATGTATAATGATTTTAAATAATTTACATATATGATCATTTTTATATGTATAATCATTTATTTACTTGAGCTGTAGCAGGCGACCTTGACATACCACTTGGACCTAATGTATCTTTCAATGTCTCTAATAACTAGTAGTAACTCAAAATGGTTCATAAAAGTTTGATTGTGTATTCCATATACTGAATTTTTTGTTTCTGTGTGATATTGTCACTGGTGAAGACACGGAGTTACATCAGTTGCTTTTAGTTTCCAGATACTGAGTTGACACGACCTGATAATACTCATGTTATCTTGTAATGTCTGTAATTCCACTAGGTACCAATGTGGGTTTCCTTCAAAAATAAACAATGCATGGGAATAAAGTTCTAGGCTTCCCTGTTTGATATCTTTATAGGGAATATTGAAATAATCCCTTTCACTTAAAATACCCTACACCCCAGCTGTCAAAGGAATAGAGATCAAAAATTCCATCAATGTTATAATTAATGCCTTTTGGTCTTTCTTTACTTTTCCCTTTCCACGGAGAGGAATATGCCCCTATATCCCAAACAGATGTTTTACTCAGGCTTGTAGAACCATATTTCTGTAACTTCTCTCCTGGGTCCTTGTCCCTAATGTCCGAGGCCAAATAACTTTCCAGATTGCTAAGTAAGAATATTAAAAAGCTTGAAGATTAACAATAATTCTCATAATTATAATTTGTCTATATTTCCTCCTTCCATCACTGTTCATGTTCCATTTCTAAAATTTCAAATTTCTAATAGGATATATAGCTAGAGATAGATATAGATATAGGTATATATATACATACCACAGATAAAGGAACACCATAGTTTTTAATTGTAGCATGCTAAAAATTTCAAATTTCTCAATACTAGCATTTAATACTGCATAGAAAATGGGTTGAACTAATGAGCTAATGCATATTAGTACAGTTTCTATCTAAGCAACTATGCAAACACGTCTAACAATGGGATTTGACCATAGAATCTATCGGGTCCCATTAAATCTGTGACTATATAAGCACCACATTTTCTCCTCCTACATCTAGTTTCTTTAACACAGAATACCAATCTATGGCTGAGATGCAATCTTTTTTCTAAACAAACAATGAATATTTTATATTTCTTAATTTATATAACTGAAGAATCTGTATCCTGCCTACTTACTTTCATCTTATTGACTTGTCTTTATTCTGACGCTTGGGGAAGTCAAGGAAATTAAATTGCCAGATTTTGTTTTCATTTCTGTTTCATGACATTTAAACTTCCTCCAGTGATACACTGTGTAGATTTTTCTATTCAGGTAGGAGTCAAGGCCTCTGCCATCAGTATTCTGTTTTATTTTTGCAGAGATCATCTGCTTATGAAGACTCATTAAAGCATGATGAGTCAGATATGTTCTAGGGTATATTTTAAGTTAATTATGTTCTGAATCTTTACCTTTGCTGCTTTGGGCATAAATTAAAAGCATCTAAAGCAGTTTTTTAAATTTTTTTTTTCAAAAAACGTTTTAAAATTAATTTGAAAAGATATTTTCAGAGGAAAAGTGCATCCATTTGGAGATCTGTATATAAAGCAGAAATACTACATCTTGCAAGCTCTCTATCACAACAAATAACCATGATTTTATTATGGCAAAGGGTATATTTCAAGGTCACTGCCTTGCTTTGCTTTTGAAGTTTGTTTAGCAACTAAGAGAAAACACAAAAGATTCAAATTCTGGCTTCTTTTAAGTGACATTTGGCACAAAAGTATTTGATCAGAAAGAGAAGTACACACTCTACCAGGAAGACACGCAATCTGAATCTGTAATGCTTTACAACAAAACCTTCTACTGTAGTGTAAATAACATGTGTGTAGACTTTTCATTTTAATGTCAGAACTATATTTTCTATTTAAAAAAGAATAAGCAGTTAAATGCCAAGTATATATTGAAATTCAAACTTATTTTTCTGTTTAGGTAACTCAAAGATTTGTTTTTCTTATAGTCTATTGAGTTCCTAACCCCAGATAGTGAAGTTCAGGAAATCCAGTGTTTTAATCTTGAATCTTATGGTTGGAAAGTCTTCTATCTCAATAATACTTTTAATTTTATTGCACTCAGATATCATATCAAATTAAATAAATTCATTAACACTGAAATAGGGTATTTCAGCAATTCACCAACCCAAATGAGGACAGCATTATAAACCCTTGGTAAAGTCTCTCAGAAGAGGAGAAACTAATTAAATTAACATCATACCCCTCTTCTGATACTCAGTGGCAAGAAGAGCTTTCTTTGTGGTGTGATTTTAAAAGACTACTTTAGTAAAAAATAACTTCCTTTTCTCCAACACTTGCCTCCAAACCATCATGATATTCAAATGTTTCATAGAAAACCCTTTAGGGTTTAGGAGTTTAAAGACCTCCCACGAGATGTAAATTTAGTTAATTGAATTGAGATCTAGGTTCTTATCTGGCCATCAGGTAATCTTAGGAAAGACACTCAGAGCCTCATTATCCCCCCTGTCTAGTATGTGATTGGACTAATGGTACCTAAGAACATGTGAGCTGTTTAGCTTTAAAATTCTATGCTAAACCTAACAGTATCTGGGGCTATTAGCTAATACATCAAGCTTGCCTCAGTCATTAGCATTATGGACAAAACAGATTAGATTGGTTGAAGCTAGTTGCCTAGTGATGTAGCAAAAGAGAGCATTGATGACAGATGACATTACAGGGAATATTTAGCATCACAAAAGAAACACATGCCTGTCAGTTTGGGTTGCAAAATGATTTAGAAGACTTAGATCATTGTCATTTTATTGGGTTTTGCACCTTAGAATTCTCTCTAAATATATTTTGATGTGATGATGTGCATATTATTTATTCAACTTTTCCTATAAGGCATAGATTGAACCAAAGTAAGTGTCATTTCAATGAATATATGATGGGATCAGTCAATTAATAAAACAACTTGGATCCACAGGGAGGCCTGGATTAGGAATCTAACAGACAAGGTTGCTGGACATTTAACTGCTCAGTCCTTGAAACCTTAAAACTTTCAAGCAAGAATCTTGTAGGATTACAGGACAATTTCCAAAGAGAAAAATAATTCAGGAAAACATCTAGTATTAGTTGTAAATTAGAGAGCAAGTGAACTGTATGATTCTCTAAAAGTGAGTGACAATAAATAATAAGAAATGAGGTAAGCCTGACAGCTAAACCAGCACTAATTAAAAGTGTGATAAACTAGGATTACACACCCACACACTCCTTTTTATACTCTGTCTCTTCCTTAAACTGGAATTCTCTACAATCTATAAGGTATCTCATTTCATATACACTTAAGGCCCAGCTGTCTATTAAAATATTCATCATGTGTTTTTAGTATATCTAGGGACCTGGGAACTTCTTGAAGACTTAAGAATCTTCAACCCTGGAATAGTAAGTCTCTAATTTTAGAGCCTCCAGAGAACCCATGATGGAACTATTTGGTGTAATGATCTTGAAGACCACCATCATTGCACACTCACTTGGGCTGTACTCTATTTGAGTGATGCATGTGAATATTGGAGACTCCTGAGTACACCATAGCATATATTTCTCAGTTAACACCAACAACACATAGCATATAGTAGCCACTCAAATTTCTGTTGATTCCTTTCAGCTTGCTTCTTTTCCCTGGTGGCTCAGATGGGAAAGAATCTGCCTGCAATACAGGAGAACTGGGTTCCACTCTTGGGTCAGGAAGATTCCCTGGAGAAGGAACTATAAAGCCACTCCAGTATTTTTGCCTGGGAAATCTCATGGACAGAGGAGCATGACAGGCTACAGTTAATGGGGTCACAAACAGTCGGACACGATTGACTGACTAACACACATTTACTTCTCTAATGGTGATGGAGCAGAGTGGCAGAGAGGTCAGTGGTTAGTGGATGTTAAAGGACTATGTTCTTTTTCACATTTAGTTACTAATTTGTAGCCTTAGGCCATCACCCAACCTATGACTTTCTTTATTAATTACTATAAGATTCAAGTGTTTATAATCAAGTAGTACATAGAAAAATAAAATGCATATCAAAATTCTTTCACAAATATAAATATTATTACTGCATCTGTTTTGAGTTAAAATAACCCTTGCATAATAATTTCACTTTAGAAAAAAATTAAAGTCCAGAGCAGTATCATCATAGCATCTTCTGTAATACTTCTGCATGTAGCTTAAACCGAAACAGAAACTGTATACTGATCATAGGAGATAAGAGACGAGACCAGTAGAATGGAAGGAAAATAAAAAGAGACAAAGTATGAGAAAAATAAAATACTGAATAAGACAGCAAGGAAAAGAAGGAAGAGAATGGATAAGGGGAAGCTGGAAAAGAAGAGCATCTATATGGGAGATTGGAAGAATACCTGTCTTCATAGACTTCTTCCACTAGGGATTTTAAACTTGCCTTGCATAGCAGAGGCTGGGGCCTCAGAAGATTAATAAAGCATAAGGGTTAGGCAGAGCCTTCCATCATTAAACATTAAAAGAAAAAGTCTTCTTTCTTCTTTCACAATGTAAAATTCATTTATTTGAGCAACTTTACACAGAAATTGCTATAGCAATATATAGAAACAATCCACTCAGCAATTTTTTAACATATGTATGATTCTATAAAGCAATAGTTAAAAATTTTTGTCAAAGTTTCACCAGTTTGCCTTATAGTGCTATGTAGTGTTAAAATATTTGATTAAAATGAAAATAGGAAACCAATATCAAAGATGTTTTTACCAGTATTTGTGTACAAAAGACATCACTTGTAATATATTGAGAAATTATATTGCAGAGTGGTTATAGCAAAATAGCATAGTGGTTGTAACACAATTTTGTAGCCAGATTTCACAAGTTTTCTGACTGACTGATTTGTTCACTATGAAATTGTGGACAAACGCTAACCTCTTTTTTCCCTCAAATTCCTTACTTTTAACACAAAGGTTGTAAAAGCAGTATTACAAAATTTATATTAAGAGTCAATCCACACAAATTATATGTAGAACAAGTCAGTGTGCTTTTTTCTTTAAATTTATTTTTAAGTGAGACTATGCAAGAGTAAGTTAGGTTGATTTTTATTTTCATACTTCAAGTGTCTTTTATTTTTAAATGATGCCCTACTAAATAAAACTTAAAGTCTGGAATATAAGCAACTAATTAGTTAGGGTGGAAGACACACCATAACAAAAAAAAAAGAAAAAAGCTATTTTTCTAGTACACCATAGCTTCAGTAAAGAAAAACAGTAAAAGAAAATATAATATTACTTTCTTCTTTATTAATATTTTATTCATGTGCATTTAAAGATTAGACATGCTTTTTAAGCCACATCTTTATCAGATTCATGTTTGCAGCTTCTTCCCTTACTGGTAACTTGAATTAGAACAAAGAACTATCAAACCTCTTGACTTCTTTAATTTATTTCTCATTTTGTGTTGAAGTGTAATTACTCAATTTTCTTTTTAAAATTTCAGATTTATTTAGCATGTCAAAGTCTTTGTCATCTCATCAGATTTCATTTTACACTGAATTTTAATATATAAATATCACACTGTAATAAAAACATACCTTAAAGAATATCTTCCAGTACTCTTTTGGATATCAGTTCAGTTCAGTTCAGTTCAGTTCAGTTGCTCAGTCGTGTCCAACTTTTTGCATGAATTGCAGCACATGAATCGCAGCACACCAGGCCTCCCTGTCCATCACCAACTCACAGAGTTCACTCAGACTTACGTCCAGTCATCTCATCCTCGGTTGTCCCCTACTCCTCCTGCCCCCAATCCCTCTCAGCATCAGAGTCTTTTCCAATGAGTCAATTCTTTGCATGAGGTGGCCAAAGTACTGGAGTTTCAGCTTTAGCATCATTCCCTCCAAAGAAATCCCAGGGCTGATCTCCTTCAGAATGGACTGGTTGGATCTCCTTGCAGTCCAAGGGACTCTCAAGAGTCTTCTCCAACACCACAGTTCAAAAGCATCAATTCTTCAGCACTCAGGACTTCTTCACAGTCCAACTCTCACATCCATACATGACTACTGGAAAAACCATAGCCTTGACTAGACTGACCTTAGTTGGCAAAGTAATGCCTCTGCTTTTGAATATGCTATCTAGGTTGGTCATAACTTTTCTTCCAAGGAGTATGCGTCTTTTAATTTCATGACTGCAGTCACCATCTGCAGTGACTTTGGAGCCCCCCAAAATAAAAAGTCTGACACTGTTTCCACTGTTTCCCCATCTATTTTCCATGAAGTGATGTAATGATCTTCATTTTCTGAATGTTGAGTTTTAAGCCAACTTTTTCACCCTCCTCTTTCACTTTCATTAAGAGGCTCTTTATTTCCTCTTCACTTTCTGCCATAAGGGTGGTGTCATCTGGATACCTGAGGTTATTGATATTTCTCCCAGCAGTCTTGATTCCAGCTTGTGTTTCTTCCAGTCCAGTGTTTCTCATGATGTACTCTGCATATAAATTAAATAAGCAGGGTGACAATATACAGCCTTGATGTACTACTTTTCCTATTTGGAACCAGTCTGTTGTTCCATGACCAGTTCTAACTGTTGCTTCCTGACCTGCATACAGGTTTCTCAAGAGGCAGCTCAGGTGGTCTGGTATTCCCATCTCTCTCAAAATTTTCCTCAGTTTATTGTGATCCACACAGTCAAAGGCTCTGGGTATACTAGTGGCTAAATAAATAAGAAAAATGTAAGTGCTCAGGATAAATCCTTCTGTAGACTATTTAAAAATAATCAGCAGTACAGAAATTCAAAATAGGTGTAAAAAATTTAAAACAAATGCAAAATGCAAAACTTTCTGTCAATGTTAGCAAAGACACAGCAAGCAAAGGAAGCTTGTTTACCATGTACATTTTCCCAATGATTAAATCACAAGGTAGCAATATTCTTATAGTTTCATTAAAGATTACAGGTTAAAGAAATGCTGATTACAGATATATATGCAAAACATAACTAATTTCTGAGATGGGATTTCTTTACTGAAGAAACAAAAGCTGCTGATTTCCTTCTCTTTTTAATCATTCTTTTGTTCTTGTTCTATGTAAAGAAAAAAATAATAATTTTGCCTCTATCCTTCTAGATTCTAGACCAATCAACGGAAGAAGAACAAGTTTGATAACATATGTACCTACTGTCAACATGGAAGATTCCCAGGAAAACTGAATAACTCTCCCAAATGGCTCAAGCTACCACCTTAAATACTATCTCCATCTAAAAACAACAGAAGATCTTGTGATGGGAGGTGGCAGTCGTGGAAAGTTATCAAGAAAAGCATGGTAAGTGAAAGTGAGACTGTTAATGTAGATTTAAATCTTCTTCATTGATAAAGAATTTCTAGAAATTTAGAATCATGCTCTTTCCCTGGTGCAGAGAGACGCTTACAAATAGAGATTTCCCTTATAAATCTTTCTTACAAAAGGGTAACTTCTACTACCCATTCTCAGAGCTCTTCCTATGCCTGCTGTTTCTTTAAAAATAAACAATTCAAAATAATCCTCATGCCCAAGAGGCATATTTGGAATGACATATTCTGCTCCTCTTCAGCTGCTACTGACTTTTCAATTATTCTATTGTATTGATATTACTAAACTTTAATCAAAATAGAGCTAAATAAAAGTACTTTTCAGATAAAGTCTTTAGAAAACATATCTGAAATGTACCGAAGAGAAGGCAGGCAAAGCATTATTTATAGGTGATTTTCTCTTTTACCCCTTCTTACTCCCTCAATGCCCAAATAAATTTGTCCAAATATCAACTTCAGATCCCACGGGATATAGCAGAAAAAGGAAAGGATACAGTGCTGTTGACCTGAAATAAATAGCCTGCCAGATATTTCTCCAGCAAAGATGAGTTTATTTGAGATCATTGGAGAATTTCTATTCAAGGTCTGCAACACTGAGGCACACCCAAGACCCACACAGCATGGGGAAGGAGAAGGCTTTTATAGAGGAAAGTGGGAGGGGTGTAGTAAACAGAGTCTATGGCTTTTCATTGGCTGAGTCTTGCGAGGAATGAAGTCTTCCTTCCTCTTGTTGGGCTCTGCTATGTTGCAGGCATCAGAGCTCCCACTTCTGATCTCCAGACTCTCTTTAGTTAAGGTTTCTGTTATTAATTTTTACATAGCTTAAAGTCAGTTTTGGGAAATATGCTTCCCTGGCAACCAAAATTAAATGCTTCAAACAGACACTAAGAATTCTCTTATCTGCTGTGCAAAAATTACAACTATACCAAAGTCATTAGAACGCATATTCTACAGCTCTCATCCTGCTCTTGAACTCGAAAAAGACCCTTAAGCATGCTTTATTCCGTGATAGTCTCAACATAAAACAAATGTATTCTTCAGTCACTCAGTCATGTCCGACTCTTTGCAACCCCATGAATCGCAGCACGCCAGGCCTCCTTGTCAATCACTAACTCGCAGAGTTCACTCAAACTCATGTCCATTGAGTCAGTGATGACATCCAGCCATCTCATCCTCTGTTTTCCCCTTCTCCTCCTGCTCCCAATTCCTCCCAGCATCAAGGTCTTTTCCAGTGAGTCAACTCTTTGCATGAGGTGGCCAAAGTATTGGAGTTTCACCTTTAGCATCAATCCTTCCAATGAACACCCAGAACTGATCTCCTTTAGGATGATTAGGTTGGATCTCCTTGCAGTCCAAGGGACTCTCAAGAGTCTTCAACATCACAGTTCAAAAACATCAAATTTTTGGCACTCAGCTTTCTTTGTAGTCCAACTCTCANTATTGGAGTTTCACCTTTAGCATCAATCCTTCCAATGAACACCCAGAACTGATCTCCTTTAGGATGATTAGGTTGGATCTCCTTGCAGTCCAAGGGACTCTCAAGAGTCTTCAACATCACAGTTCAAAAACATCAAATTTTTGGCACTCAGCTTTCTTTGTAGTCCAACTCTCACATCCATATATGACCACTGGAAAAACCATAGCCTTGACTAGACAGACCTTTGTTGGCAAAGTAATATCTCTGCTTCTGAATATGCTATCTAGATTGGTCATAAGTTTCCTTCCAAGGAGTAAGCGTCTTTTAATTTCATGGCTCCAATCACCATTTGCAGTGATTTGGAACCCAAAAAAATAAAGTCTGACACTGTTTCCACTGTTTCTCCATCTATTTCCATGAAGTGATGGGACTGGATGCCATGATCTCCGTTTTCTGAATGTTGAGCTTCAAGCCAGCTTTTTCGCTCTCCTCTTTCACTTTCATCAAGAGGCTTTTTAGTTCCTCTTCACTTTCTGCCATAAGGGTGGTATCATCTGCATATCTGAGGTTATTGATATTTCTTCCGGTAATCTTGATTCCAGCTTGTGCTTCTTCCAGTCTAGTGTTTCTCATGATGTACTCTGCATATAAATTAAATAAGCAGGGTGACAATATACAGCCTTGATGTACTCCTTTTCCTATTTGGAACCAGCCTGTTGTTCCATGTCCAGTTCTAACTGTTGCTTCTTGACCTGCATATAGGTTTCTCGAGGGGCAGGTCCGGTGCTCTGGTATTCCCATCTCTTTCAGAATTTTCCACAGTTTGTTGTGATCCACACAGTCAAAAGCTTTGGCATAGTCAATAAAGCATAAATAGATGTTTTTCTGGAACTCTCTTGCTTTTTTGATGATCCAGCGGATGTTGGCAATTTGATCTCTGGTTCCCTTGCCTTTTCTAATACCAGCTTGGACATCTGGAAGTTCACAGTTCACATATTGCTGAAGGCTGGCTTGGAGAATTTTGAGCATTACTTTACTAGCATGTGAGATGAGTGTTAGTTATTAAACATCAGAAAGTTTTCAGCTGAGCAGTGATGGACAGTCTTTCTTCTATAGAACCTACAATTAAAAGTGAAAAGATTTTAAAGTTCTAAATATACAGAATATTTCATAATGTGCTTTCCAATTGCTATACCAATGCATTTATTTCAACTTTTATAAATAAAGTTACAGATAAAATAAGAAAACATATTGACTCAATCATATGCTTATATTTGCATCAGTCTTTTCCAAGTTCTAATATTTATGATGAAGGTTGTCAAGGTGTATCCTACCTAATGGTGCCTGGCTGATGAGATTGGCAGCAAGAACTATAAAGTAGCTTTCATCTTCTTGGCCCAACAGGAATTCTGTGTGAACACTGGGCTAGCTGTGCTCACAAGGAAACCATCCTAATTTTTTTTTTTCCTTGATATACTCAAAAGGTGGGGCTTTTGCAGTTTCTTCAAAGAAAGGTCGCTTTCCATTCTTTATCAGTATCAGTTGTGCTCTATGAGACACTGCAAAATAGATGCATAAAAAGAGTGAACTTTTCTTTTATGAGTAGTATTTAGCTTAGTGTTTGAAATACAGCTGTCAAAAGAGTAAAGAGATGATATGAATTCATTAATAAATGAAATGTCAATGACCTTATATATATATATATATTAGTTATTTATTTTGGCTGTGCTGAGTCCTAGTTGCAGGATCCATGCAGGAATCTCCTTTCTCAACAGGAGTATCTAACCCAGGTGGCTTTCTGGGACCTGCAGCTTGTGATGGTTCTTGATCCCAGCCAGGGCTGACTGCCTGCATGAGAAGTCTCTTCTGTGATGGTGTCTACCCCTGCTCCCTGTAACACTAACTCTCTGTGCTTTGTGGATACCACCATCCTTACAACAAGGGAACTTGCTCTGTGCCGCCGACCTGACAGATGCTGACCCAGGGAGTTCTGCATGTGTGTGATTCCCTCTCCCATGAGCACTCATGGGAGTCCCATGTGGATCCCGAGTGTGCCCCCATGGGCTCTCTACTTGAGCCCAGATCCCCAACTGGTGGTAAAGGCAGGGTGGGCTGCAGCTAAGAAGGTTGTGACCAAGAAGGAACTAAAGGTTAATGGGCTGCCCTAGTTTATTGCTGCTCCACAAGTACCCTCCATGCCAGCTCACAGTCTCTCACTCAAAAAACAAAGGAATTGATAAATTATTCACCAAAAAGCCGGAAGTGACATATATCAGAGAATCAGGACTCAAACCCTAGTTCTTTTGATTCCACATGCTGTAATTTCTAATCCAACGCACCAATTTCCCCACACTTGAATAGCTATAAACTGAAAGTGTGAGTACTATACTTACTGAAATAAATCTGCCTATAAATGGACCAGAAGAGTTCAAACCCTTGTCGTTCAAGGCTCAACTGTATTACTGTTAATACCATGAGTAAATGAATCAAGGAATATTGAATAGAAATATTACCCTCCTACCCAGGTTTCTTAACATATGAACATCTAGCTCTGAACATCCTTGGCAAGATGATTTTTAACAGGATATAATAATTTACTCATTTTATTGAAATGCTTTGTTTTGGTGTTTTTATTATTAAATTATTTGCAATAGTTGCATAGACTCTTTGTGTAAAATTTTACAGAATAATTAAGTTGTTTCTTTTCTGGCTACTAATAATTTTGCTGAAATAAACATATTTTATATATTTCTTAGTATATATGAGAAGAGGACATTCCTAACTATGAAACTGATAGGCCAGGAAATACATGATATTTTACATTTCACATATTTTAATTATCCTGATAATTTTTTTAAAAGGTTGCACTAGAGATTATTAATATTTTATATGTTTACACAATTATATAATGCTCTTTTGACTTGCATTAATTTAATTTCATGTGAATTTATGCATCATTATGTTAATTTGTGTGTAAACTGCTTATTCATTTCTATGCTTATTAGATTATTCATGTTTTTCAAATAAATATATGTGTCCTTTCCCCTAATTTTGGAAACTATAGGAAAAATAGGAAGTATGTTGGAACTCAAAACTTTATTTAGCAACTAACAAAACAACCTGATCACTGAGATCCACCCAGCTCTTTCTTCTAAGGGTTACGGATAGGACACAAGCACCCCAAATACCATTTTTTAATAATTGCGTTTTTTTCTTTCCTGTATGTGCTGGGCACCTCGCTCCTGGAAACCTCCCTCATCTGAGCCAGGCAGCCAGCTCTCCAGGAGCCTCGACTCAGAGTGATTCCCAACCCCAGGGCTGTCCACCGGCATGAGAGGCATGTTCTGTGAATCTGCCTACCCCTGCCCACTGTAACACACATTAGTCTCTGTGTTGTGTGGACACCGCCATCCTTACAACAGCAAAGGAACTCACTCTGTGGGTCTAATGTGATGGACTTTGACCCGAGGAGTTCTGGGCATGCGTGGTTCCCTCGCCCATGAGTCCTACGTTCATCTTGCACGCACCCCACACGCTCTTCCTCAACAGGTGGTATAGGAGGGGCAGGCTGTAGCTGAGAAGGCTGTACGCAAGGAGGAGTTTAGGGTGAGCCAGCTGCCCCAGCTCCTGAAGTGACTGCTGCTCTACCCACCAGAGGTGCCAGCTTGGTCTTAAGGTGGCAGGTGCCCTCCATGCTTGCCCAACAGACCCCGCTGAGGATGACAGCACCCAGACGCTGGTGAGAATGCCACTGAAGATAGGCTATAACTCCCACAGCTCAGGCCACAGAGAGGGAGGCACAATCATTGCGTGGTCTTCAGCTGTTCATCTGCAGACTCTAACCCAGAAAATGGAAATAAAGGTGATGGGAAAAAAAAACAAACACAAAAACCAGTCTCTAAAATAATTTATAAATTATGTGGTGGATTCAACTACTTTAGACACCAGCTCGGCTCACCAGTTGCCAGTAAGTGTCCACGTTCCATTTGCAGATAATTCTTAAAGGCGTTTGTCATAATGTCCATATCATAAAATAAATTCAACATTTATACAAATAATTTGCTAACTCTTATGATCTTAGCTACTTTTTAGTTTGTTTTTTTTCCCCACATTTAAATAAGGAGATATAGCTCACTAGTAATTTAAATGTGATATCTTGCTGTTCTATTAAAAAAAAATAACTTTTTATAATATAAAGACCTAAGTAGCTGGAGGTATATCTCTTGTTAAGATATAAACTGTAAAAGATTTCTATTTGAGGTTTCTTTCCATAATATTTTATATAGAAATGGTAGCAAAAGGAGTTCTTTTTCCTGTGACTTTGCTTTATCCCTTTAAAGAAATACTCTCTGAATTATTTGCTATTTTTTTTTCCTATTCATAGATTAATGAGGCTACCTTTTGAAGCATGGAGTCAAGGCTGTATTTTTCCTTGGGTTTTATATACTGAGCATATATCTTCTGGTAAGTTGCACCTTTTGTTCTTTTTTATGGCTTATATATATATATTGTTATTCCATTAGTACAAGGCTAGCTATTGCTACAAGTGTCCCACAGAAAGGATATTTTGGTGACTTGCTTGATGATGCTAAAAAGTCTTTGTTTAGCATTCAGTCTGCCTTCTAATTCTGTGCTCATGTCACACTGTGTTCCAATTTAATTCAGGTTGGGTTATTCTTATCTTTCAATCTATAATCACTAGCTCTTCTATGTTTCAGTTACACAAATGTGAGCACATCTTTGGTCTGGACTCACATGAGCTTAGTCTGTCACTTGAGTTTAGGTCCAAAGTAGTTTTTGATGTTTGCTACAACCATTACCTCATTGTCAGCCCTAGATAAAGTTGTCAGAAACTTGCTGCATGATTTGGTAGGGTTTTACTTAAAATGAATACCATTTAGAATAGACTTATGGAAAAATATGCCACTAAAAATTAATTTGACAGAAAGTAGATGTATTAAAATAAATCTGCATATTAATAAAATTATATAAATGTAATGAGTTTTCATTGACACACTGAGAAGAATTTTGTGAAAATATGTATTTCAAGACTTCTATAATCTCCTAAGGTGAGTAATAATAAAAGAATGTTGAACTAAACTTTCTCAAGACAAATGTGATGCAAATAAAGATAATTTCTAAACAATTTTTCTGATTATTAATCAAACTTTGATATTGCTTTAGTCTTTTATTGATATTACCATATTTATTTGAAATGTGGTAAATGTGTCATTAAAAAATGCACTTTGTAAAGCCTAGAGCAATGGCAAAAAGGAAAAAACAAATATATAGTTACTAAACTAATAGTAACAAAGGAAATACCATGCTTAAAAAATATTAAATGAATCCATGTAAAGGCAGAGAAAGAGAAAAACTGGATCGAATAACAAAGGTAAAAATAAGAAATAAAAATCAGATTGTATAGTTAAACTCAGTCATAGTGATATTAGTATTATATATAAAAGGTTTAAACTCTGTGAGCAAGGCATACATTATCATAATGGGGGGAAAAGGGCTAAGATGTAAGTTTTCTACATAAAAAACACTTTTAAAATTAATACATTTAAATCTAAAAGGGTCAAAATATACATTTTATCAAACTGATTCATAAAATGCATAAGAAATAACATTAACACTAGACATGGTAGATTTTAAAATAAGAAAAAGTACTGTGAATTAAGAGGAAAATGTTAAACAGAGATGATTTATAAGGAAGATATAACTATCTTAATTTTTATGCATATAATAGATATTTTACATAAAGTAAAAATCAATAGAACTGATTGGGTAACTAGATAAGACTACAACAACAGATGAAGTTTTTACTACTATTCTACACTATATTTTTCTACTACTACTAGTTTTTCACTACATTTCACCATCAAAACATAGTATACCACTATTCATAATTTGTATAATCTTACAAGAATATACTTTAATGATCTCCTTCTTGTCCTATGGACAATATTATATAGTTTGTGTCTACTTAAGTTGTACACTACCAATACTTTTTAATGTAATTTTTAAATATATTTGGAAGTCCTGTATTATTCTGTGGACTGATATTTCCTTAAATGACCAGTGGAGGATGTTATAAAATCACTCATCTGGAAAAGATCCATTCAAAATACAAGATAGATCAATGAATTTTAATGTAACAAATTACAAAAAGTAGATGAATATGGTTTCAGATTTCTTATTGAAATTAACATCTAAGAAGTTACCACTTAGTAAGTTTTGACATTGTATCAAAGAAAAATATATATAATTTTCTGAAAAGGCTTTAGAAACTTCTAACTTTTCAAATTACTTGTCTGTGTTAAGATTCTCTTTATATGCTTGAGATTAAAAATATACAATGGACTGAATGTAGAAAGAAATATGAGAATACAGTTATCTTGTATTTATAAATACAAACATTACAGAAACTTTCAAAACCTAAAAAAGCCAGGCCTCCCTGCCCATCACCAACTGCTGGAATCTACCCAAACCCATGTCCATTGAGTCGGTGTTCACTTTATCTAGATGCAAATTTATACCTGTTGAATAACCTCTCATTTCTTCATCCTTAGTTTCTGGCAGCTACAATTCTACTGTCAGCTTCTATGAGTTTGACTATTTAACTACCTCTTATAGACCATGCCAGTGGAATTCTGTGTCTGGCTCATCTCACTTATAATGTCTTCCACTGTCATTCATATTGTCATATAAGGCAGAGTTTCCTTCTGTTTAAAACTGTTGGGAAGATCCCATGTAGACAGGCATGGCAACCCACTCCAGTGTTCTTGCGCAGAGAACCCCATGGATAGAGGAGCCTGGCGGGCTACAGTCCATGGGGCCACAAAGAGCCGGACACTGAGTGACTGACTAAAGCTGAGTATTATTTTCATTATATGGGTGCCTCACATTTTCTTTATTCCTCTGTCAATGAGCATTTAAGCTGCAATGGACGTGGGGCTGCGGTTCTCTCTCTGAGGTCTTGATTTCCATTCTTTTGGATATATAACCAGAAGCAAGATCGCTAGATCATACGATAGCTCTAGTTTTTAGTATTTTGAGAAACTCTGTATTGTTTTTTGTAATGGTTGCACCAATTTACGTTGCCATTATATCATTGGTTTTACCAATGGCTTAAAGTAGCAAGCAGGCCCTTTTCTCACATGGAACTGTTAGCCAGTTTCAGCTCAGGTTACATGTTTTAGCTGCTTTACGCTTCAAATTTCTGTTGGGATTCAGATCTACTCCGTATGACTCCACATTTTTTTCTTGGACATATGACTTTCTGAGACATGCTGTTTTCATAGCCAGGCATTTTTAATAAATCATTTATCATTGTTGTTGTTCAGTCCCTCGTCCGTGTCTGACTCTTGGCAACCCCATGGACTGCAGCACACCAGTCTTCCTTGTCCTTCACCATTTCCTGGAGATTGCTAAAACTCATGTGCTTTGAGTCAGTGATGCCAGCCAACCCTCTCTTCTTCTGTCATCCCTTCTCCTCCTGCCTTCAATCTTCTGCAGCCAGCATCAGGGCCTTTTCCAGTGAGTTGGCTCTTTGTATCAGGTGGCCAAAGGTATTTCACTGGCTCGAACATTTAATGCTGAGTCACTCATTCATGTTCAACTCTTTGTGAGCCCGTGGACTGCAGCCCACCAGGCTCCTCTGTCCATGGAATTTTCCAGGTAAAGATATTGGAGTGGGTTGCCACTTCCTACTGCAGCAGATCTTCCCAATCCAGGATCAAACCGATGTCTTTTGCATGTCCTGCATTGGCAGGTAGATCTTTACCACTGTGCCACCTGGGCCCAAACATGAAACATGATGAATCTCAGAGTCAACTTGTAAAAAAGTACATTGCTCCTACCATAAAGTCATGGAAAAGACAGTAAAATATGATACTAAAAAAGTATTGAGTGAAGAATTAATGTCTCCCAAGACATTAATGGGTCTCTGTACCATTTAGTAAAGTTAAGAGAACCAGAAGGCATACAGTCTTGATATAGTATATTTCTTCACTTAAATAATTTGCATTAGACAATTGAAAGGGGCTGGAAACTGTTTTGCCAATGACTTCATTTGATAAATGGAGAAACTGATGTCCCAGAGTATTTAAGCGCTTTTCTAAATTTGTACAGTAAGTCATTGATATCTGACAAGGAAATAACTTATCTGACATCGTACTTGAATTCACTGATACATTGACTTTCTCTTACTATTCATGTGCACTTTCAATATCCCAATACTTTTCTAGCAGACAGGATTCAGGCAGGAAACAGATGGCAATCTCAAAAGGGTTTAACAGAAAGTTAAACAAGATGAAAGAGATTTAACAAAGAGCTCTTTAGCAGAGGTGATAGCAGTTGAAAAGAATCCAGAAGAAATGAAGCAGAATCTGTATTTAACAACTACAGGAGTCACCACCACCAGGTGTGACCTAAAAGAGATGAGGTCAAGGGTGAGGAGCTTTACCTTTACCTTTAGAAAGATGCAATCCCCATAGAATCCCAGAATCCTTACTGTAAGAAAGGAAGTGAATAAGAAGAGTGATAGACACGACTGAAGCGACTTAACATGCACACAACAAATGTTTATTGACACCTTGCCTGCTATATGCCAGATTTGTCTCCAGGCACTGACACTGCAGCATTGAACAAAACATAACAATTCCTTCTTGGAGCTTATACTCCAGAAATGGATTCAGTTCTTAAGCAGGCAAAAATCAAGTGAAATTATGTTATGTTAATAGTGATACATATCAAGAAAAAATCAGGGAAACAGAGTAGGAAGTTGATTCTCAGGGGCCTTGGGCAGAGTGTAAGATGATTTGACTTATGTAAACAGGAAAATTCACTGCTGAGTTACGGATTAGCTTAAGATGGGCAAGGGCTGATGCAAGTGGAATTTTATAAAATATCAATTATATGATAGGTATATTCTAGAAATATGGCCTTTTTTTATGCTTCAAAATATTTTTTATTTTTTAAATTTTTATTAAACTAGAGCTGATTTACAATGTTGCATTAATTTCTAGTATATAGCAAAGTGATTAAATTTTATATATATATACATTATTTTTCATAACTTTTTCCATTATTGTTTAATGAAAGATATTGAATATAGTTCTCTGTGATATATAACAGAATCTTGTTGTTAATCTGTTCTGTATATAATAGTTTACATCTGTTAGTCCCAAACTCTCAGTCTAACCCTCCTCTGTTCCCCTCCCGTCCTTGGCAACCGCAAGACTATGAGTCTGTTTCATAGATAAATTCATTTGTATCATTTTTCTTAGGTACCACAGATAAGTGATATCATAAAGACAGTGTCTTTCTAACTTACTTTGTTTACTATGATAATGTCTAGGTCCATCTATGTAGCTGCAAATGGTATTATTTCTTTCTTTGTTATGATTGAGTGATATTCCATTTATATGTACCACATCTTTATCTATTTGTCTGTTGATAAATATTTAGTCTGTTAACCTGTCTTCACTACTATAAATAGTACTTCTATGAACATAGAGGTACATGCATCTTTTTGAATTGTAATTTTATCAAGATATATACTCAGGAATAGGATTGCTGGAGCATATGGAGTTTCCCGAGGAACATTCATACTGTTTTCCATAATGGCTATACCAATTTACATTTACACCAACAACATAGAAGGGTTCCTTTTCCTCCACACCCTTTTTATCCACACTTTCTCTAGTATTTATTATTTGTAGACTTGATGATGGCTGGTATGAAGTGGTACCTCATTGTAGCTTTCATTTGCATTTCTCTAATCATTACTGACATTGAGTATCTTTTCATGTCCCTACTGGTCATCTATATGTCTTTTCTTGGGAAATATCTCTTTAGAGTTTCTGTCTTTTTTTGATTTTTTTTTTTTTGTTACTGAGGCATATAAGCCATTTGTAATATTGGAAAATAAGCCCTTGTCAGTTACATAATTTACACATTTTTTTTCTAGCAGTCCATAGGTTGTCTTTTTGTTTTGTTTATGGTATCCTTTGTTGTGCAAATCTTAAATGTTTGATTAGGTCCCATTTGTTTATTTTTCCTTTTATTTCTTTTGACTTGTGAGACTGACCTAAGAAAATGGTACAATTTATATCAAAGAATGTTTGTACCTCTGTTCTGAGTTTTATGGTGTCATGTCTTATATTTAAGTCTTTAGGCCATGAAACTGTTAATTTTTGTCATCTATTTAAATAGCATGATAAAAGAGAGATAAAATGTGGCATTTTTAAAAAATAAGTAAATAATTATGTCATAATTTACTTATTAAGTAAGTCCAGATGTTTACATATATGATTTTCTTAAGTATAAAGACTTGTTGACTGACATGAGTGATGTAAGTCTGATAAGCCTGAGCTACTTGTGAATCTTCAAAAGCGATATTTTTAAAGCAAACTCTAAACTTTCGAAGAACATTTTTAAATAGGAGACAGGAAGAAAAGACACATTATTTGTAACATATGAAAGCTATAAATTATTTGGAAGATGAAGTAGAGAAGTAGATGAGATTTAATAACAATATATACGGATATAGAAATAAATGTTTTTCTTCCAAAGATGCTCATTTGTATCTTAATCTATAAGCCAAAGAATTATGCAAATGCTCATGAAAAATTATCTATCATTGATACTATAAAAAACGTATTCATTTTATTTAGACATTTTTCCCATATGAAGACATTTCTAGCTATTAAATTTTCCAAGAAAGTTAATACAATATACTTTCTTTTAAGCATTTTACTATGTAATAAATATTTGAATATATTTCAGGACCAAAACCAGAACTCAGTTGTTAAATATTTCACTGCAGTCTGATAAACTCCAATGCCAGGCTCTCTGGAATTATAACAAATGCAAATGTTTGTTAGAAAATAATTTACAATAGCCAATTCAGAACATAACAGTGCCAACTCTAAAGACAACAGTTCCACTCAGTAAGCTGGCCCTATGAGACTGAATGCAGCCTAGTTTGTGCAGCAGGATGGGATGAGCTGTAGCAAATAACCACTGTGCTCAGGTTGCCTCCAGCTCCACCTGGTGCAGCCTTAATGACAATATTTCACAGAAGCCAGAGAGAGGAATTTAACAACAGCTTCAAGATATATATGCTTCCAAGTTAGGGACCTCATAGTTTCACATTAAAAACTCTATCTTGACACTATAAATGCAGATAAGTTCTCACAAAATCATAAGAATTTTGTGCAATGCACTACCTGGTATAATCACTCACATAGAGCCAGACATCCTGGAATATGAAGTCAAGTGGGCTTTAGGAGGCATCACTACGATAAAAGCTAGTGGAGGAGATGGATTTCCAGTTGACCTCTTTCAAATAAAAGATGGTGCTGTGAAAGTGCTGTACTCAATATGTCAGCAAATCTGGAAAACTCAGAAGTGGCTGCAAGACTGAAAAAGGTCAGCTTTCATTCCAATCCCAAAGAAAGGCAGTGCCCAAGAATATTCAAACTACTGCACAATTGCACTCATCTCACATGTTAGTAAAGTAATATTCAAAATTCTCCAAGTCAGGCTCCAATAATATGTGAACCAAGAACTTCCAGATGTTCAAACTGTATTTATAAAAGGCAGAGGAACCAGAGATCAAATTGCCAACATCTCCTGGATCATGGAAAAAACAAGAGAGTTCCAGAAAAACATCCACTTCTCCTTTGACTATGCTAAACTTTTGACTGTGTGGATCATAGCAAACTGTGGAAAATTCTGAAAGAGATGGAAATACCAGACTACCTTACCTGCCTCCTGAGAAATCAGTATGCAGTACCTGCCTCCTGAGAAATCTATATGCAGGTCAAGAAGCAACAGTTAGAACCAGACATGAAACAAAGAACTGGTTCAAAATTGGGAAAGGAGTATGTCAAGTTATGCTGTATATTGTCACCCTGCTTATTTAACTTATATGCAGAATACATCATGCGAAATGCCAAGCTGGATGAAGCAGAAACTAGAATCAAGATTGCTGGGAGAAATATCAATAATCTCAGATATGCACATGACACCTCCCTTATGGCAGAAAGTAAAGAGAAACTAAAGAAGCTTTTGATGAAAGTGAAAGAAGAGAGTGAAAAAGTTGGCTTAAAGCTCAACATTCAAATAGCTAAGATCATGGCATCTGGTCCCATCACTTCATGACAAATAGATGGGGAAACAGTGGAAACAGTGACAGACTTTATTTTCTTGGGTTCCAAAATCACTGTACATGGCGACTGTGGCCATGAAATTAAAAGACACTGTCTCCTTGGAAGAAAAGCTATGACCAACAAAGACAGCATATTGAAAAGCAGAGACATTACTTTGCCAACAAAAGTCCATCTAGTCAAAGCTATGGTTTTTCCAGTAGCATGTAGGGATGTGAGAGTCTGACAGTAAAGAAAGCTGAGCGCCGAAGAACTGATGCTTTTGAACTGTGGTTTTGGAGAAGACTCTTGAGAGTATCTTGAACTGTAAGGAGATCAAACCAGTCAATCCTAAAGGAAATCAGTTCTGAATATTCATTAGAAGGACTGATGCTGAAACTGAAGCTCCAATACTTTGACAACGTGGTGCAAAGAACTGACTCATTAGAAAAGATCCTGGTACTGGAAAAGTTTGAAGGCAGGAGGAGAAGTGGACAACAGAGGATGAGATGGTTGGATGGCATCACCAACTCAGTGGACATAAATTTGTCTAATCTCCAGGAGTTGGTGATGGGTAGGGAAGCTTGGCGTGTTGCAGTCCATGGGGTTGAAACTATTCGAATATGACTGAGTGACTGAACTGAACTGAACCTGCTTGAGATGTTGTCTTAGTTATTTGGACTTCTGTTTTGTTGTTTAGTTGCTAAAACCAGTTGGACCCTTTTGTGACCCCCATGGACTGTAGCCTTCCAGCCTCCTCTGTCCATGGAATTTCCCAGTCAAGAATACAGGAGTGGGCTGTTGCACTACTATTACAAAGTACTATAGATTGGTCTATAAATATATTAGAGCTTTTAAAGATGTTACTTTGCTTTATGACCTTACTTGGAAGGATGTGATGTATATCTTGGAACAAACGCTGACTCCTGACTCAAAGACTCAAGTTTTGGGAAAAGTGGTTGCTTATGGAGATAAATTTGGAGAAGGAAATGGCAACCCAGTCCAGTGTTCTTGCCTGGAGAATCCCAGGGATGGGGGAGCCTGGTGGGCTGCCGTCTATGGGGTCGTATAGAGTCGGGCATGACTGAAGTGACTTAGCAGCTTAGCAGCAGCATGATTGGTCAGCTTATAAACAACACAAATTTATTTCTTACTATTGTGGAGGCCAAAAGGTGGAGATAGGTTCACTAGCAAGTTCTAGTTCACCAGGTTCTAGTGAGAGCCTTCTTCAAGTTTGTAGACTGTGAACTTCTCCCTGTATTCTTATGTGGCAGAAAAAAAAGAGTTAGCCAGCTCCCTGGCTTCTTTTGAGAAGGGCACTAATCTCAGAAAACGAAGATCATGGCATCCGGTCCCATCACTTNAGGAGGAGAAGGGGACGACAGAGATGAGATGGCTGGATGGCATCACTGACTCGATGGGCGTGAGTCTGATTGAACTCCGGGAGTTGGTGATGGACAGGGAGGCCTGGTGTGCTGTGATTCATGGGGTTGCAAAGAGTTGGACACAACTGAGTGACTGAACTGAACTGAATCTCATTCATGAGGGCTCTACTCTCATGACCTAATCACCTCCTAAAGTTCCACCTCCAAATATTATCATTGGGGTTAGGGGTTCAATAACTAAATTTTGGCAGGTGATGAACATAAATAAATGCATTAAGTTGGATTTAGTTATATCCTTTTATGTAGTTTGTAGTAACAAAATCATACCTTTAAAAATTTTTGAAGTTACAAAAATTCTGTATCTACGTTCATGTAGATAACTAAAATTTTATTCTATTACATTCCTCTTCCTTTGTTTCTTAAAATCCCTTCAAAATTTTATGTGGTAACTGGAGTTCTTTATATTTAATTTTTTAATATAACATTTCTCCAAGTGATTCACCTTATTAACGAGAACAACTATCTTACAAACGTAGTGCTCTTTCTTAAATTTCAAAATTTCTGGTGTAAATGTTTATGGACACTTTTTGGTAATAGAGGTTAAAAATATAAAGAGAAACTTACACTTCTCCTGAAAGTAGTCTTTCTTGAACTTTAGGGTATCCATCTCAATCCAGGAAATATTTCACATAACAAGGATCCAGCTCAGTCTATAGAGTCATTTGGCTTCTTCACACAGTAAAGTCCATAAGGCACTCCACTGACTTAAAAATATGGGGATAGTTCCTCCCTAAGGTTTAAGTTCTCTTTTTCCACTGACAGTGGAATACTGATTGCTTACAAATAACATATCCCAAAAGATGTAATGCTATTCTAAAGCCCAGAGTTGGCATTTATAATAAGCAATGCTATGTTACGAAAATCTGTTGGAATTAACAGTTATTTTGGGGTTGGGAGGCTTTAGCTAAAGTTTACCCAATTTATATTATTGAACAGAGCATATCTTTACTGGTCTGTGGCATCTAATTTAATTTTTTGTTGACATTGCAGTTTTTATTTTAAAATTATTGAGTATCATTATTTACTTCATTATCAGGAGGGGATGATTCCACAAAAGCATCTATCATCATGCCTATGGAAACCTAGAATTTCCAGGACAAGGACTGGGCAAAAAGTTCATTCAGGTTTTTCCATAAGCTCTTACAGAAAAATCAGAAAGAACTTTTTGGCCAACCCAATACTAAGGATCAGGATTTCAAAAGAATAAAATGAAAATAAATCATTCCTTATCTTGCACAGGGATCCAAGGGCACACAGATGTGTCTTGTTGCATTTGAGTCTCTGTGTGGCCTTATTTTCCCAAGCAGGCTAAAATTTTTCTGATTTATTAATTTCCACTGGTTCAACAAGAGTTGTTTTTACCTACAATATAAAAGCATTAATGTTTACATTTCTACCAGACAAGGAAATCTGATAACTGATCAAGCCTCTGCCTCAAATTTAGACTCCTTCCCTGACAACACTCAGAATTAGTTGGCAAGATTTTTTTGTCTATTTCTACAATACAATACCATGTATATGATATAACTATAATATATAGAAAAAATATAGAAAATGTTATATATATATAATGTGTTGTATATATAATGTGCATAGTCTTTATACATTTTTTTCTATGTGTCTACATTCAATATAAAGAAGTATGTATTATATATATTTTTTCTGTGTTCAAATTCACACTCCACACACATATGATTACTATATAAATAAAATATTCAATCCACAAAAGTAAAACTTAAAAGTCCTTGAATTTTATAGATGAGAAGACTTTGCCCAGTCTCCCTAGAGTAAGGAATCTGAACACTCCAAAATGGAAATTATAGTTTAAAGTTAATACTGGGGGAAACCTAAACCTTAAGTCCAGATTCTGGTTTAATGTTTTGACACCTCATTATTCTACTTCCTCCAAGAGATTCTGATAAGCCATTCCTGAAAATTCCAAACTTAGAAGCTTAAACTAAACAATTTGTCTATTGGCTATATTTTCAAAGCTATCATTTGCTTGAGGTATCACTTAAAATAGATTCATAGAAAATAATGCATGCTATAAACATTGTTTATAGGTTGTTATATTACACCAAATAAAATATGTGTGAGAATATTAAGGTACTTAATTGCTTTTGTTTTTTTAATCATTTTAGCTTTTTAAATATAAATGCATCGCGTCAGCAACACTACAATTCTTTGCCAGGCTGTAGATATTAATATACAAATGAGTCAATATCCTGATGATGAGAATGTACTTTAGAATACTTTCTTTTAGCAGTTAATTTTTGAATACCTGCTCTTTTCCAGGCCCTCATAAAATGGCATAATATGACAAGATTAGTATTTCTAATATTTCTTTAATGTTATCACTACCATAATGTTCAACTGCATTGCACTCATTCATTTGTAGAAAGTGACACTATATATAGCCTGCTGTTTTGCCCTCAGTGACCAGGGAGAACTAAATTTATTAACAAAAATAAGTTAACCTTTTTAAAATGCATAAAATTCTTAAGAAGTTTAAATCTAACTTTCTAAAATATGATTTATCAAAGAAAATTCTGGTATTCACATATATATCATAATAATAACAAAACCTTAACATATAGAGTAGCATTATAAAATAGACAGCTTTTAGAAGAACACATATGAAACTCCTTTTAATCTTGTTTTTTAACATGGACATATTATTATATATTCATTTTACATAAAGGTAAATATCAAAATTAGAAGGAATGATATAGGAAAAAAATCATATGCTTTTTAGCCTCTGTGGAAACTAGCAGAAAAACAGGCCCTTTGAAATTCTCAACAATTTTCACAGTATTGTTCATTGTAAGCCCTAAGTTTTTAATTCCTTTCTCTATAAACCTGATGTATATTTGTAAAGTAGTTTTATTTCTTATAACAAACAAATCACATATTTTTAGATATCATTTAGCAATATTTTCTACTCACTAACAGAATATGATTAGCATTCTTAACATTTATTACATTCATATCTGTATAAATTAAACATTTATTCATGGGACCCTAAATAATTTTTAAAAACTCTGACTTTATTGCTTTAAATGACTTCTAATCTAAGTCTCCTAACTTGTCATAAAAATTAGACTGATTCACTGTCCCTCTGAGAGTATGATATAAAAGCCCATCCATCACGGTGTATCTAATTAAGAAACTAAGTTAAGAGGTGTTTGAACAAGATATTTGAAAATCTCAGGGGACTAGACAATTGAATTGGTATTTCAGACATATCAAATTAGTTAATGATTTGGGAATCTTTATTCTGCAAGAGTATGTAAATTAAAAAAGAGTAATGAAATTCATTAAAACCTGGTATCAGGGAGAAGAAGGACCCTGTGCACCACTGCATGTAATTATAAGTACCTGCTTCTTTCAAATAGAAGGACAGGAGACCAGGGAAACAAAAAAAGCAATTTGAACGGATTAATTTTCATATTGGACATAGATAATTACAATTATTTTTCTTTATATTTTTAGGGTATCTTTTTCATAATTGACAAATCCATATTTGGTAACCAGGCTTGCTTTCCATTCTCAATTCACCATATGAACTTGTAAGATAAATGTCTTGCCATTCAAAATGACAATAGATATTCAATGTTCTCTTGAAATTTAACAAAGTGTTTTATTTATCCTGTCAGCCTATTTTGATACCAAAAGAGTCAGAAGACTAAAACTATACAGGTTTATCCAAATGCTAAAAGAATGGAATATTAAATCTTATCCAATAGATGACTGGAATATGTATTCTAAATGTAAGCACAATCTATTCTCATTCCAAAGCCACATCCTCATGATTCTTTTAAAGCATCTAAAATAATACAACCAGTGATAATATTTTATTAAACCAAATACAAAAACATTTCTTCCCTTTCATATCACTTCTGGTTTGTCCATCAAAAAAAGCTGTTATTTTTGTACATATCGTTTTAAAAACTTAAACTCTAATAAAATATAAAAAGTGGTTTTCACTTGATAGGAACACAAAAATCAACTGTTGGTTTGAGCCTTGATATGCCATATGAAACATTATACTATTCCAAGGATAGACTATCAATATATTCCTTCCCAGTGCCTCCCACCTCTCCTCCACTCTCCTCCTTTGCTATTCCCTCCAATTTGCTAGCTCCTATGGAACCTATTTGACTTTTATGAGTATTTTGCCTTTCTGAGTTTTCAACACCAGGGGCACAGAAAATTGTAAACATTTGCAAAATGATATTTATTGTACCCACATCGTCAGATTGCTATATATCCAGTTGATATATATATCAACATCAAAACAGGTGAGGACAGAGTGACTAAAGTATTGATTTTCCGTAAAATAAATCTCATTAAGATGGAGCAATAGTAAAATAGGAAGCATATATTCCCAAAGTAGGAGCATTATTTACAAAGAAAACCCTAAAAGAAAAATGAAGAATGTGAGCGAAGGTTTATGAGTAAACTTATCCATTGCAGTATTATTCTTGATAGTGATGCAGTTGACAAAGCAATAGGGAAAATGCCTAAGTATACAGTGATGAATCCATCTAGTGCAACATGAATTGATTAAGCAAATTTTGGAGGAGTATTTTTTGTTGTTGTTGTTTAAATTTTTATTTTTTTTAGTTTGTTTTGCTTTATAATACTGTATTCATTTTGCCATACACTGACANATCTTGCTCTCAGGTTAAATTGGGTACTGAAGATTGGGTTTTTAAATGTAAGAAATTGCCATCAAATAGCAAAATACAAAGATTAAAAATCTACAGTAGAGGTTAGGTTTTCAAAAATACAATATTTAAGAAAAGATGTGCAAGAAGAAAAGAGGGAAAAAAAAGTCACAGGAATTATTAAGAATCAACAACAACAGCCACTTAAAAAATCCAAAAAGGCAAAAAAAAAAATATATATATATATGTATATGTGTGTATATATATATATGGATTTACTTTAAAAATTACAAAAAAAAGGAGAATAAAAAGAACAGGAGAGAAAAAAAACAATGAAATAAAACATCTACCAAAAAATTAATACTAATTTTTTTTTTNAAAAAGTCACAGGAATTATTAAGAATCAACAACAACAGCCACTTAAAAAATCCAAAAAGGCAAAAAAAAAAATATATATATATATGTATATGTGTGTATATATATATATGGATTTACTTTAAAAATTACAAAAAAAAGGAGAATAAAAAGAACAGGAGAGAAAAAAAACAATGAAATAAAACATCTACCAAAAAATTAATACTAATTTTTTTTTTAAAAGAGAATGTTCATAAAAATAGTTGATAATTCTGGCACTTTCTCTGGTATTGTGGGCAGTGTGGGGTCACTTCCAAGGTGGTTCCCTCTGTTTAGCTTCTTCTGTTTGCTGGTCTCTTCAGTGTCTGATTTCTGCCCTGACACAAGAGGGGCAGCGGGAGTCACTATTTTCTTTTCTTTTTGTTTTTTTAGGCTCACTAGATCAGTCACGCTGTGGGGAGGGAGGGATGCTGCTGCCAAATAGCACTGGTGTGTATATGCAGTGTCTCAGCCATGCTGGGCATGCCTCTACACACGGCGCACACCACTCAGGCTCTAAGTTTCTCCTCCAGGTACCGTCTGAGGCCGGCCCTAGACTGCATGCATCTCCCTGTTCTAAGCCGCTCAGGCTCTACTTTTCTCCGCCGGGCACCGTTTGAGGCTGGCTCTCAGATCACTCAGGCTCGTGCCCCGGTAATCCCAGGTTTCCCTAGGCCTGCACTCTGCGCCCTTCCCCGGACCAAGTAGTTCAGGTGTTTGGTGGTGGAGGAGTATTTAATGACAATATTAAATGCTAATAATTTAATACTATGAGTGAATAAAGCATATTTTGAGATAAAATATATATGCTGCTGCTGCTGCTTCAGTCGTGTCTGACTCTGTTTGTGCAACCCCATAGACGGCAGCCCACCAGGCTCCCCCATCCCTGGGATTCTCTAGTCAAGAATACTGGAGTGGGTTGCCATTTCCTTCTCCAATGCATGAAAGTGAAAAGTGAAAGTGAAGTCCCTCAGTTGTGTCCATCTCTTCGGGATCCCATGGACTGCAGCCTACCAGGATCCTCCGTCCATGGGATTTTCCAGGCAAGAGTACTTGAGTGGGATGCCATGTGAGACAAATCATTTTTTCAATTTTATAATTACATGTAAACATTGAAAAAATTCTGAAATAAAACACACCACTATATTGGTAAATTGAGCTCTGTAAACCAGAATTATCAGTGATATTAATTTTATTTCAATGGATTCTCATGTTTCCACATTGTTTTAAATGGACCTATATTATTTTATCAGAAAACTCAATAATAAAAATGTAATATCTATAAGACTCTTCTTTCCATTTGAAAGTGTATTAAGAAAACCCAAAAACTGCATTTTAATAATATCGATCATGTTAAATTTATCTTCCCAAGTGTATGGGGAGGCTTTTTATTCCACAAGGAAATCCACAGTTATAGATTCGTGATCTATATATATCAATATATGTGAGATATGTAGCCTGCTTCTGTTCATTGAATTCTCCATTCAAGAATATTGGAGTGGGTTGCCAAGTCCTTCTCCAGGGGGAGAATCCAAGAATCGAACCCACATCTCTTTTCCTGTATTGGCAGGTGTTTTTTTTTTTTTTTTTTTTAATGCATCCCAGAAAAAGCACCTTTACTAAACAACAGGAAACAAAACATGCCAGGAATCTGACCAAAGAGACGAAGCAGCAGGTGAGATTCCCGATAGGAAAGAATGACTCCCGATGGAACATAAATAGATTCCCCTCAAAGTACGTACATTTCACATGAGTGTGTACATACATAGGTAATATATTAAAGGAAATTTCGTTTCTACCATGAGAAGTTTACTCAGAAATAATAAACCAACATCTCATCTGAGACGGGGAGATCGGGACGCGGCAGCCACGGTATAAATCAAAGTGCACCTCACTGCTGCACACACCTCCCCCTCCCCCCCCCCTTTTTTTTAAGAAACTGTCAAAATGTTTTCTAGCATGCCTCCTCTCTTTAAACTATAAACACTTGCTGGGTGGGGGACTGGGGCGGGCGTTTCTCCCTGCCCCTCCCGCCAGGACCAGCAGATCCAGTGTTTGTAGAAAAGTGAGCCAGGGAAGGAAGGTGGCTATATGGCTCAGGAGCCCACCCTGCAGAGCCCAGGAGCTGGCTCCAGCGAGGGAGGCAAACGCCCGAAGCCACTGCCTCCTGCCGGGAGTGCCGCGTCGGCTCTGGGGTGAAGGGAAGCGCTCAGGACCCCGACAACGGCATGACAACAAGCCTGCCTCTGGGGTCCGCCCACGGCCTCCAGATTTTTGTAGTTTGGCCAGTGGGGGCTTCTCTTGGGATCAAACGGCTTTGGGGAGTAGTTTCCAGACCCACCCCGGGAACGTGTGTACGTGTGTGTGCACAGGCCCACATACACATGTGCTTCAGTGGAGGTCAGCAAGTTGCAAACAAAAGTTTTTGCACTAGGAAGCACTAGGAGCCACCTAGGAAGCCGTGTATGTGTGTGTGTGTGTGTGTGTGTGTGTGTGTGACGTTTAATTTTCTGGTTCTTAATGTTTGGTAAAATTTCAGTTAACATTTACATTTCCTGGAGAACTCCTGGTATAATACTTTACCATTATTGTTGATATTGTGGCTATCATCAAGTTTCATTTCATCTAATCTAGTTTTGACCCTATCCCAGGTTCCTTGGTGGTAATACTCGAGGTAATACAATTCCCCTGGTCAAAGAAATCATGTTAAAAAAAGACTCCTAATTTATTTCAGTTAGAACCTGGAATTCTTGGTCATAATTCGTGGTCATAATTGACTTCAGGCATATTCATATAGGAGAAATCAGTCCAATAAGAGCAAGGCTCAAGGGAATGGTCCTATGGTTCAGAAACACGTTCTCTATTTCCTTCTAAAAGTGTACAGGAAATCTAGTCGCCATGATTTCAGATCCCAAGAGCAAGCCAGAGGAATAAGCCCCCTCACAGAGAAGAGCAGATATGAAAGTATCCTACCACTCGGCTGACTTATGCCTGAAACTCACCCTACTTACGGATATTTCAGCTACATGAGCAAGTATCTATTGCATGACAACTTAAAAAATATCACAATTTTAAATTTATAGTTGAGTTCTTAAACCCTGCATCCAGTTATATGAAACTATGCTTCAGATCAGGTAATCTGCCTTTAAAATTACATAGGACTTTTTTCCTTACTATAACGTGGGAAACTAGTAATATGAGTACGACCATATTCTGCCACACTAAATTGTAGTATGAATTCTCCCTCATTTGAAATGCATAAATGTCAGTGTAGTTTTCAACAGGGGCATGGTTGCTTTTTACAGGCAGAAGTCTATATTATTTTCAAAATAATATGCTGATATAATTTATTTGGAAGGACATGCATGGTGTATAGGTTGTTAATTGCAAGGATGATATTTTATGTGGCAGAGTTTACTTACATACTTATCTCTATATTTTAGTGCAAAAACACTTTATAAACTTGTTTTGTTTTGTTTTCCTTTCTTTTTTATTGTGTTAAAATGTACGTAACATAAAATATACCTTATAAACTATTTATTATTATTATTTTTAATTTAAATTTATTTATTTTAATTGGAGGCTAATTATAATATTGTATTGGTTTAATATACAACCTATTTTTGTTTTCCTTAAAAATGATATGTTCCTATGTAACTCAATGATCTGTAATATTTGTGTATATTGAATTAAAATTCTCTTAAGGCATAAAACCTAGTATAGGTATATTTTTTTAACGGTACACTATGGACAGTTGCCCATGCCTTCCATAGTTTCTGAAATGTAGTATGCAAATTATATACAGTGACATTAACTGTTCTTAATAAACGTGTTTGCTTTCTTGAATGACTCTAATATTTTAGTTCAAAATTTACTAAAATAATACATGATTTCCGAAGAAGTATGCTATTTCAAACCTGATTATCTTATAAAGAAATCACATTAATTAAAATAGCAAAAAGAGTGTTTTGACTTGAAAGACAGGACTAAATGTTATACTATAACAACAATGTTAAGCATTGGAGAAAATGAAGAAATAGAATAGCCATTATGTAATTCCACCTGAGGGAAAATTCTTGGTGAAGTGGTGTTGGGTGTGAGCAACGCAACTTATAAAACCCAAATGTGTGATTTTTCTCTATTTACCTGTTTAATGATAAAGTCACAGATCTACTTAATGGATATAGTAAAACTTATCTTTAATTTTAATATGAACCTTTTTACAGTGGGAAATGCACATAAGAATTGAATATGTCTAGGTTTTAATTTAGAAATAAATGATGTTTTCAAGATGAATAAGCCAAGTAAGCATAGATTTTAGGACCTCAAATTTCTACATAAGTTAATTATATTCCAGATAATTTTCACTAGGGATGTGGTGATCCGAATAAGAAAGGGAAAATATAAATACTGTGTAATAATTTTTAATTTATTCAGATATGTGGATTAAGGCCTGGAGGTAAGATCCAAAAGAGGTTAAGTGCAGTCTTGACATCTGGGAAAATTAGGAGGGTTCCAAGTGGCCACACCACCAGTTTCTCTCCTCACTCCCATGCCCCACCCCTGCCTGTACAGATTCTTCTGTGGGTCTAAATTCCCTGAAAACACACAGATTATTCAAATAAACCAGAATGATTGGTGACCAAGGGTCCCACCATCCTCTTTTTTACTACAAAGCCTACCTCTTGAAATCTCTATTTCTTTATTCAGTTTTGAGTTGAAACCCCTATGTGGCCCTCCATAACGTGCAAGGTCCTACTCTCCAAGGCTGTGAGTACATGTGACGAATAAACTGTCATCTATCTCATCTCATCCATCCCGGACTATTTGGATTGATGATTCCTCCCTCTCCCATGGGGTGAAGAGTTGACTTTCAGAACTAAAGATTCAGTCTCACAAAATATTAGCTCTCATTCAAACCATGAGGCTGCTTCCAAGACATTCTAAAAGCACCACTGCAAACACTGTTAATGTTCCTTATAATGAATTTTATTGTCTGTGTAAATCATCACTTGGAATTTTCCAGTTTTCATGATCTTTATGCCTTCTCCCTGCATTCATACTCCACACATTGCTAATTTAGAGTGTTGATGCTCTGATTATAAAGTTGGATGGAAAACTGTGCCACTCAATCTTAACGACAAGTAAATATTCTGGTTCTGATTGGGTTGATTATTGTACACTTTACATTCAGGGAAATGTATGCGTTTGTATATTGTGTATGATAGTAGCCTGATAGTGTGCCAGTATCCGACGCCTGCTGCATTGCTCATGTGACCCTGCAAACATAAGAATATGTGTTTACCCTTCCAAGGTATTATTTTCTTTGCATTTCTCTGAACGGGTGATTTTTTTCAAAGAGAGCACTACCACCATAGGATGAGGTAATATGATAAAACTTTGTGAGGAGAATCTCTTTATTGGATAAGGTTAGCAAACTAATGCTGTCGGGGATTGTATTACACTGTCCCTTGTGTATGCTTGTGGTGTGATTTTCAGAAAAGATCATTTCAGAGAAGTAAAGAGTAAATTGCTGTATTCTTTCTCCAAAATCCTTTTCAAAATAGATTTGACAGTTGAGTGATTACATCTCTAATGGAGACCGTGATAGAATAGGGGAGATTAAAAACTCAGCAGTCTCATCCTTGAGGCACTGAACAAAAGGGGTCAACAGAAACACGGAACCCCCCAAATCAAACCCAGATAGCTAATCAACTTAACTCTGCCCTCAATACCTGGAGGTTAAGCCCTGTGCCGTCCACAGTCTTTGTTGTTCAGATTTCAGAGCCCTATAGTTTTTCCTCCTACAAAGATCTTATCCATTTGTTCAGGAACTTTGAGTTTGAGATTAGTAACATCTGAATGTAGGAAGGGATACCTGTAGAAATGAAACCGTCTAATTCTCTTTAAACTTCCTAAAGAGCTGATGGAGGGACATGTGTGAAGAATAATATGTCTAGTTACTGTTTCATTTAGACTTTAGGATTTAAAGCCTCAAAGTGGGTAACTAAGAAGAGAAATGATGAAATATCCAATACTGATATTGTGTTCTACTGGAATTTGCACATGCATGGGCTCATTCCCACATTTAATTTATATAATGATTTATGTTCAAAATCAAAATTACAGGAAACATATAGCCCATACATGGCAGGCAGATTCATTACTGCTTAAGTCATAAGGGAAGCCCAACATAAGCCATACCATAAAGTAATTCTTCCCGGATGGCTCAGTGGGTAAAGAATTTGCCTGCAATGCAGGAGACACAGGACATGCAGTTTGATCCCTGGGTTGGGAAGATCCCCTGGAATAGGAAATGGTAACCCACTCCAGTATTCTTGCCTGGGAAATTCCATGGTCAGAAGAACCTGGCAGGCTACAGTGTCTGGGGTCTCAAAGAGTCAGACACAACTGAACCCATGACACACACATATAGTAATTATCTACTGAAAAGATAGTTCAAAGATTCAATTTCCTACCTAAAGTTTTATCTTTCAGCTAATTAGCTATCCCATAAAGAAATACTAACAAATTGAATTTAGGTAAAGAAACATAGATGTAAAACAAAACTATATAACTCAGAATAATATTAAAAAAACATTGCAATCTCTCTGTTGTAGTCAGAGTTCAGATATTTTTATGTTCATTTCAATATTTTGATTTCTATATTGAAGAAGTAGAGCTGTAATTCTCTCTATTGCTTTTATGCTCCCTCCCTCCACCCAACTTCTATACAAGGCCCATTCCGAGGTTACAGCTAAAGGCAGACACTCGTAGTCTTGTCTTTCTTTGTAGGTTTTAACCAAATACAGAATATCAGCTCTCTCACGCTTATCTCTACCAAAAAAGGAAATTTTTTCTTCCGTGACAACAGAGTACACTTCAGAATCACATGAAATGTATATATGTTTATTTGTCTATAAATTAGAGCATCCAGGGCTACCCCAGACCCAGCCCATCACTACTTCGGCTGGAATGGGGCCCAGCAGGTGTAGTTTTCAACAAGCCCTGGTGAAAAAATCATGCTCTAGGGAGCAGAGATAATGACATGCTCTTCTTGGCAGCTGGGGTTTTCCTGTAGCTGTCATCTCTGCTGCTTCTTGCTCTGCTGCCTGAGCATCTATTTCAATAACAGGTGTGTCAGGACCACAGCCGGCGCAGGTAGAGACCAGCGCCAGCATTCTGGAGCTGGGGCCTTTCCTGATGCTGCGACTCTCCTCACACCATTAATTCTGAATTGAGGCCAAAGAAAGAATCCTTTTTAGAGCTGGGTTCATTTTCGAAATCAAGGAGTATCAAACTCTCCATCATAATTTGGAGCCTTAAATCACAGTTAATAAAACTCCACATCACACTTATTAATAACTACTTGCTTGTACTGGGTCATGAATCAGGTCTACTCAAGAGAACAGGAAAGGAGACAGACTTTCAGCAAGTGTGCAGTGAACAGTGAATGGTGAAGCCGGGAATCATGACTGTAGTCAATACTGTGGCTTCTGTGACTCAAAGACCAAAATGGGTAAGAAGTCTAATAGTAGTAGCTGGTTACTATAATTAATACTTGTATTCATGATAGCCTCTTGAATAGTGTTTCCATAACCACGGAGATGTCCATGAATCCTGTCTCTCATATATAGAAACTGGGATTTGAATTCTCAGACTCCATAGAAAATAAAAGGTGGATATGTGATTGGTATTTTGCCAATCAGACTCACACAGATTTGATTCATAGCAAGTGACCAGTGGTGAGGATTTTGGGCACAACTCCAGTGTTGCTTATATAGTCTGTAACAAAGTATTGGAAGAATATTGGAAGTTGTGTGATTGATTGATTTGCTGAGGCAGAAGTGGAATTGGTACTGGGCAGTGGTTCATACAGGTGAACACCTTTCATTTTATGCCTGACGATAGAAAGTGAAGCACCAACGCTTTGCTCAAGAGGTCTGTTCTCTTGAGACTTGAGGTTATGTTTCTGGAGGAGGAAAATCAAGATAATTCCTTGTATTTTCTATAATCAAGACTTTTCTTCATATTCTTTAATAAATCCAGTTTTTGCCTGCATGAGTCAAAGTGAATTTTCTTGTTGCTGCTAAGGTCCTGAGCATACATAGGAGGACTATAAGTGGTTGCAGGAAACATACCTCCAACTCATGGAGAAATTGTATTTTTTATCTGGCAGGGCAATCCCAAAGACAATAAGAATTCAGCTAGCATGAAACTTTATCACAGGGGTGTGCAGTGACAAAATAAATATGTGCATTTCTTATAACTGCTTTGAATGCAGTGACTGTTGAAAGCAAACCTATGGGGGAATGAACAGATTATTCAGATACGTTGTATAAGAATAAGGGATTGTTTTCATGTTTTTAATTGTGCAGGAAGGTTTAGAGAAAAGAAATTATATACTCAAAATCCTAAATTCTTAGAACAAGGCATTGTCTAAGAACCACGGAATTTATATAACTATTCTAAAGAATATCAGCATGTGCCATCAAAACATTAATGTAGCCAAAATGCAAACTCAGCATTTGACACTCTCAAAAGCTGAATTTTTACCTTTTAATTTTTTTTTTAATTAAGAAATGTATTTTATATTGGACTATAGTTGATTAATAATGTACAGGAAAGTGATTCAATTACACATTTACATAATCTATTATTTTTCAAAATCTTTTCCCATTTAGGTTACTACAGAGTATTGAGTAGAGTTCCCTGTGCTATATAATATGTCCTTTTGATTTTCTACTTTATATATAGTATTGCATATAGGATAAACCCAAACTTCTATTTTATTCCCCCTTCCACGTTTTCCCTTTAGTAACCATAAGTATGTTTTCTAAGTCTATGAGTCTCTTTCTGTTTCGTAAATAAGTTCATTTGTATTGTTCTTTTATATTCCACATGCAAGTGATAATCATATGATATTTGTCTTTGTCTGACTGACTCCACTTAGTTTTATGATCTCAAGATCCATTCATGCTGCTGCAAATGGCATTATTTCATTCCTTTTTTATGGTTTGTCTATGTGTACCCCATCTTCTTCATCCATTCATCTGTTGATGGTGATTTAGGTTGCTTCCCTGTCTTGGCTATTGTAAATAATGCTGCTACAAACATTGGGGTGCATGTATCTTATTTAATTTTGGTTTTCTCTGGATATATGCCCTGAATTGGAATTGTTGGATCATATGGTAGTTCTATTTTTAGTTTTCTAGGGACCCTCTATACTTTCATCTATAGTAAATATACCAATATACATTCTCACCAACAGTGTAGGCTAGTTCTCTTTTCTCCATATCCTCTCGAGCATTTATCGTTTATAGGCTTTTTGAAGAATGGTCACATTCTGATTGGTGGGAGAGGATACCTCACTGTTTGATTTGCATTTTAGTAATAATTAGGGATGTTGGTCTTATTTTTCTGTGCTATTTGGCCATCTGTATGTCTTCTTTGGAGAAATGCCTATTTTAAAAAATGGAGCTGGAGGAATCAGGCTCACTGACCTTGGACCATGCTATAAAATTACAGTGATCAAAACAGTATGGCACTGGCACAAAAACAAATATAGATCAATGGGCCAGGACAGAAAACCTAGAAATAAATCCATGCACCTATACCTACAGTTAAATAATCTGTGACAAAGGAGGCAAGAATACATAATGGAAAAAAGATAGTCACTTCAATAAGTGGTGCTGGGAAAACTGGACAGCTATGTGTAAAAGAAAGAAATTAAATTAGAATATCTTTAGCACCAACCCAAAAATAAACTCAAAGATGGATTAAAGATTTAAATGTAAGACTGGATATTATAAAACTCAAAGGAAAATATAGGCAGAACACTGTTTGACATAAATCACAGCAATATCTTTTTGGACTCACCTTCTAGAGTAATGGAAATAAAAGCAAAAATAAACAAATAAGACTTAACTTAAAAGCTTTTGCACAGAAAAAGAAGCAAAATGAACATAGAACCCATTAATTTGGATGGAGAAAATATTTGTAAATGATCCAACTGACAAGGGATTAAGATTCAAAATATAGAAATAGCTCATGAAGCTTAATATTAGAAAAAACAAACAAACCAATCAAAAATGGGCAAAAGATCAATTTTTAATTATTTTTAAGGTACAGTTACTTTACAATATTGTGTTATTTTCAAGTGTACAGCAAAGTGATTCATATAAGATAATGTGTATATATATATATATGTATGTATATATATATACTTTGTCAGGTTCTTTTACATTATCAGTTCAGTTCAGTTGCTCAGTCATGTCCAGCTCTTTGTGACCCCATGAATCGCAGCACGCCAGCCCTCCCTGTCCATCACCAACTCCCAGAATTCACTCAGACTCACGTCCATCGAGTCAGTGATGCCATCCAGCCATCTCATCCTCTGTCGTCCCCTTCTCCTCCTGTCCCAATCCCTCCCAGCATCAGAGTCTTTTCCAATGAGTCAATTCTTTGCATGAGGTGGCCAAAGTACTGGAGTTTCAGCTTTAGCATCATTCCCTCCAAAGAAATCCCAGGGCTGATCTCCTTCAG